>JBBKCR010000101.1:33139280-33149963 GCA_037577295.1 Ladigesia roloffi
TTATGTGCATTGTAGAAACTTTTCAGTTGTGCTTATATTAAGCATATACATACTCTTACTTATTTCTTAGTTCTTACATATTTTTTTAAGTCCAGATTTTATTTCTTGTTATCTTAGTGTCTTAATTCTAGATTTTATTCTTAATTTCAAATTTTCTCAATATAATTCTGTACAGTCTAAATGAGTGGTTCAGGACACATTTCACTGCATGTTGTACCTGAATGACTATGCATGTGACAAATAAAAATCTTGAATCTTGAATCTGTCTGAACTATTTCGCAGGACGAACAGTTCATGCAGAGGCTTAATGCCCTGCTTGATAGAAAACCCATAATTAATCAATAATAAATTTAAATAATAATTGATTATTAATCAATAAGTTAAGTACAGGGTGAATCAGACTAAACTGATCATGGTGGAGAAATATCTAAATGAAACAAAAATCTATCCCAGTATAATTATTAGTAGGGAATATTGGGATTGAACCGAATATTCATATTTAATTATCTGTGGGAGTTTAATTTAAACTGTACAATACAAATATGGGTTTACCATTACATTTATTCTAAGGGTAATGAGTTAAAACATTGAGTTTAATATGAAATTAAAGTGTTTGGGGACATACAACACAGTTTGTCTTTATACATGGGTGCTATTGGAATGCAACCCCAATTATAAGTGGGGGTTTACTGTATATGCACATACACTTTCCCAAGCTTCAGACAGCCATGATAAATCCAGAATTAAAAACCATAATTATATTTAATATAGTAATACTTGATGATAATTATATTTCATTGAAATAATGTGTTCTTTGTTAAAATTACACAATACAAAATAAGGAATACATTTAGCACAAAGAATCTCATGAGAATGCTAACATACCCCAGCACCATTGTTTTGACACTCATGACCGATCCTAGCACACCGTAAGTTCATTGGTGGCAAATACAGACACAACTCTCTTTCAGACGGGTTCACCTCTGCTTCAAATTTAGGTTAAGAAATGTCCATTTCCACAGTGAAACTGCTGATACCAGATGTGTCTGCAACTTTCTGTCTTTGTGTTCACCATTCCCATGGTGACAGCAGATAAGTGGCATTCGGTCGATAGACCCAAATGATGCCTTCCTACTTGCAGTTCAGCCCATATGGAGTCTTATGTGCAATAAAACAAATTGCATTTCATTTTGAATTGATGTTTGCTTGTGTCATCTGAACTTATAGAGAGTGTTCTTGGCCATGCAGACTCAAGTTGTGAAATGGAGGAGCCCCAAAGTTTGGTCTATAAATATTTGCGTGAGCAGATATTGTGAGGGCCCCAGCAGTAGTTATAAACCGTCTCCTGTGGTTCTTGAAAGAGGATCCTGCTGTTCACATGCTTTTATCAGATGTGGACCATTTAACCGTGACACACTTTGACTGGCTCCTAATCGGGCCTAAACGGATCACAGCTTTTCTCTCTCTCTCTCTCTCTGTCTCTCGCTCGCTCTCTCGCTCGCTCGCTCCCACACACCCACACTGACACAAGCACACATCTATACACCTACACTCACAAACACTCAGGTTGGTAGCAATGGGGAGCTCTTCAGCTGGCAGGGTCTCCAGTCTTTGGCATATTACCATGGCAACCAGAACCTGTGCCATTGGCCAGTGCCAATGTCTGGCTACTGCATAGCCAACTCAGTCTCTCTATCTCTGAATGTAAGTTCTCTACTAAATATGCACAGATGCAAGTGTGTGTGTGTGTGTGTGTGTGTGTGTGTACATAAGTGCATAACTTGTGGTAGTATATATTAATGAAAGTTATGCAGCAGTGTCATTGCCAGAGGAAATGTTGCAGCTTTTGCCAGTTCATCAGTTCCTCAATCCTGAATCACAAACCGTGGATTCAAACCGGGCTCGTGAACGCTGGATGACATTGTATGAGCCTGAATCTGTGTCCGTGCTGGCTAATTGAACATGGAACGACCCCATTTGGATGCACTAAGCAGAATGAAGCATAACTGAAGTGTACAAAGGGATCAGAACAGACATTTAGAGCACAGCGATTCCAGCTGATAGATGCTAAGTGCTGTCAGGCAACTATTTTGTGAATTTAAAGCTATAATTTCTTTTGTACAATCGTGTGGGATATCTGTGTTAAAAGAATCTTCTAAAAGTTTAAAGAACCTCTACCTATTGCAAAAGTTGTTGAATAGGTAAAGGACATTTACATTACATGAAGGCTTCTTATACATTTCACAAAATTCATCCACATTCCTAGAACTCATCCACAACAATGAGTTCTTCTACAGCATCACTCAGAGAACTGCTTTTGCACCTTTCTGCTGATCACAATTAAGTCTCCTCGATCCTTGAACCCATAGCGTTATTATGGTGGATGGGTGGACTGCCATGTCTGAGTAGGATGAAAAGGACACATTATTAAGGACACAGCCTTGAGATGCTCCTGTGTTCAGGGTGAGTGTGTGATTGCCCACTCTGACATCCTGTGGTCTGAAATCTAAAATCCACAGAGCTCAATCCCAGGTTACTGAGCTTTTTAGGGCTTTATTGGCCATTGTGAGATCAGAGGCAGCCAAAGCAATAAACATTTTGAAACTTTTTGCATGCCAAGAGACTCGATTGGGGGTGTGCTGCACTCAACATCTCGCAAGTTTCGATCATACAAATCAGCTTATTAAAAATATGCTGCCAAAGTACTTTAAATGACCAAATATACCTCATCAGTAAATGATGGCTTTTGTGGCTCATGTGCATTCAATAGTCATGTGAAAAATATCTTCATCACTTATGTTTTCTATTTTGATTCGAAAAGCATCAATTGCCCATTGATATGAATTGCCTTTTTAGTTGTGGGATTTATTCATACCGTAAAAATCCCTATTATGGGATATCCCTATTACTGAGTCTGTTTTTCTTCAATGAAAGGAAATGTATTTTCCGGTGAAATCAATTAAATGCAAATTGAGTAGCTGTTTAACTGATCGATGTGTTTTTGCCCAGTTATAGATATAAATCATCACAAAGACAACTTATATACACATACACTAATGAAATATATAATTACATACATTATATTCAATAAAAAATATATTATAGTGATTTAAGACCATTTAGCCCTTTCTGGCATCAGTGTGTCCTGACACCATGGTCTTATGATGTAAAATAAGGCCATACATTTACACAAAGCCACAATGAAAAGCTACACAAAGCTGTTCCACAAACATGCTTCATATTTCTCAAAAAATGAGTTAAATCAAATATTATGTAAATATATTTCACTTGTACAGAGTTTATGGATATTTGTATGATGTCTGGAACAGTCTACACCCCCCTCAAAACATTAAAGTGTTCTTTCTCTTGATCCTGTTAGAATACATTTTGACCACCAGTGAGCACAATGTGGAGGAGGGGTGCAGTGTGGTAGTGGTGAAGATGAGAAGAAGTGCAGTGAGATTTTGATGAAGATGAAGAGGAGTTGTGTGTTGTTAGTGATGAAGATGAGAAAAAGTGCAGTGCGTTTTATGTAATTCTATGTATTGTGTATGTTTAAGTAAGATTTTTACATTGTTCTCATACTTCTACTTTTCAGTATATTTTACTTTTACTTTTACCTACTGAGTATATTGAGTATTACTTAAGTACGTTTTTTGCATTGTACCCACATTGTCATTAATAAGACAATCTAGTTAGCTAAGGTTACGTGGTCCCAGAAGTAAAACGTAAGATAATAATTATATTGTAAAGATCTTGTGGTGAGATCATCAAGGGAAAGGATGGAACTCTCGTGAGAGCTGGTAAACTCAAAGGGAGGAAATCCTCCATAGCCTTTATTGAGAGATTTTAAAAGTAGTGTCATGTAAAGGGTGCAAACATGCAACACAGCGAGCTTGATGTCAACAAAACTCACCCCCAGGTACACAGATTTACCATGACTCGCACTCATGGTAGACTGTGTCCCTCTACTCTAAAACAAATAAAACAACCCTGAAAACAACCCAAAACACACAAAAGACATTTACCCACCAGCTACACAAAATACCCCCAAAATAACACACAGAAGAACATTGAACAGGAGGAGGCAGGAGGCAAGCCCTCCCCAGCCCAACTCCACTACATTGCCCCCACCTCAGTTGTGTATGTCCCCAGCCACACAGTCCACCACAAAATTCGTGAGGCACCGAGGCCAGCTGCAACGCCTCCACAAAGTTACGGCCGAAAATGTTTAAGCGCGGCTATGACAGGCAGCAACTCACGACCTGGCCACCCGTCTGCGAAAACACGGCCCCTAGACCCAAGTCGCTAGTGTCAGTGTCTAACACAAAGTTCTGTTGGAAGTCCAGATATGCCAGCACAAGCGGAGACTGACGCAGCCCTCAACGACACGAACCCGTGTCGCCGGTAGTATGACGCCAGCCCCAAGAAACTATGGAGTTGATGGATGTTAGCTGGCATCGGCCAGTCCTATACCGCAGTGACCTTCCCCGGATCAGTGGTGATGCCCTCCTTGCTAATCACATGCCTCAGAAACTAATGGCGGAACAAATGACGTTTCTTTGGATGAAGTTTAAGTTTGGTGCGGCGGATAACTCCAAACACCTCTCGCAAGCTCAGACTCAAAGTTATGCGTATGGACCAACAGATTGTCGAGGTAGACCACACAGCGCGAGCGTGGAATGTCCCCGAGTACCTTCTCAATGAGCTGCTCGAACGTGTCTGGGGCGTTACAAAACCCGAACGACGTGACCCGGAACTGCCAAAAGCCCTTCCCGATACTGAACGCCGTTTTGGAGCGCGCTTCACCTGCCAGTAGGTCCAGGGAGCTGAACCAGGACGAGCGTCAATATATGGAAGCAGTTAACTGCTGCTGGAGTACGAGATCTACAAGCATAGGACCGGAGCAGTAGCTTGCCGCAACGGAAGCAGCATCGTCTCTCTGCAATTCCACAGTTCCGACGCTTCCTCCCGGATGTCATCCTCTGTCTCTGGCCACACCCCTTGCTCGGTCGGCAGAAGATCGTCCAGCCATTGAACAACGCCACCAGCTGGACCTTTGTTAGGAATGTGTCCGATAACTCGTTGCCTCTGTAAGATGGCAGCTTATTTACGCCCCAACTACACAAAATACCCCCAAAATAACACAGAACAACATTGAACAGGAGGAGACGGGAGCAATGAATGCTGGGAAAAGCCCTCCCCTGTCCAACCCCGCTACAATATGTATGGTAGCAAACATGCCTGGTTATCCTTCTGTCAAAAAGTTTAAAGCAATAAAGTTCATATTAAGAAACACATTAAAGCTCAGTTTCCTTTGGAATCATATTGTGACTGGTTATGAAAGGTTATTGTGAGTATAATTCAACCCCTTGGCACACAAAACAGAGATTGGAAGATTAAGACTGTGAAAGCTGACATTTTGATTGGCATTTTGATTGGCCTGGATTAGCAGCAACAGTCCTCACGGAATCTTAATTAAATTTCATCATCTTAAAAATGCAGATAAAAAATTATTTCTCTCCATTTGATTGAGGATGCTTGCAATCAATCAATAGCATTATTAACTGATTACCTTTTTTACTTCAAGAACAGTTACGGATGATTATGTTTTGATTTTTTAAATGTCTTTATTCATTCATTTATTTATATCATTGTTCTTCCCACTGGTTCAGAGTCCTTGGCATTTACCCTTGATGGACGCAGTCCCTTGGAGGCTTCAGTCCAATCTATAAATTTAGAATAGGCTTATTTTAGCTTGTTTTCTTAGCTAGAACCCTGGAAGATCATAGCTATCATAGTGTGAGCTAGATAATCAGTTAAAGTACGTTTTTAGACAGCTTGCTTATCTGTGAAAGGTTTAGACACTGCTGTTAAAAATAATGACCTGCCCAGAAGTTGTGAATAAAGGTCAGCCTCACGCTCCATGGTCTTTACCACCCAGAGTTCTCAGAGGTTAGAAAGCCGCACCTTTTGTCTTTGCTCAAGACTGGCCATAGTCTTATGTTGTCATATTCCTGTCTTTCTTTTATAGACCATGGTAAATCTGTCTTGTGATGGGCGGATGGCCTGTCCAGAGAGTTTCTCTATGAAATGCAATGTATTTAAATGTGCTTAACTGTACCACAATTTACCCCTGAACACCTTAATTTTAATTAGATGCCAATTAATTTGTAAATCGATCACTTAGTTTTACCTTAAAATTGGATTTAAGAATGAGTGTTAAACTCCTAAATTGTAAACATATGGCATTTTTGTCAGGAGGTTCGGTTGTTCAAGGGGTTAATTTTAAAGATTAAGGGAAAAATTCAGTAGTTTTAGCCCATAATCAGCCTCAACCTGTGCACTTTTCCCCTAATTTTCCTTACTTTCCTGGAAATTAAGATAAAAATTAAGGTTATTTTAACAGGTAAAATTAAGGGGTTTGGTGTTGGACTATCAAAAGTTTATCTTGCCATATCTTGTTTCATTTTATGAACCCTGGAGCAGGTTCCATCAATCCTGGTTAATGATAAGCCATTCTGGTTATGAACACCTAATTAGAACTTCAGTAAATTTTCAGAGGATGTTCTTATCCAGTATTTTTCAACAATATGTCATCTGTATATGAAAAGCCTTTAAAAGCTCATATTCTATGTGTGGCAACAGACATTTTTTTTCACCCTGTGACCGGCTCCAGTTCTCCCAGCAACCCCAGTTTAGGAAAAGCTGTTCAGAGGAGTTGGATGGACAGTGGGTTGAATGAATGAGTGGACTGATTTTTGCACATCTTTGTGTCAAGCCTCTATGGGCTATATGCTTCTCCCATGTACTACTCACATGTAAAATAGTTGACAAGCAAATAAAGGGGGCCAAATCTATTTATCCTGAATGGTTGGATTTCTATGGTCCTTTTAATATCTTTCTTTCTTCAGTTTATATTAGAACGACAGCCTGATTTTGTATATTTCCCTCAGAACATGAGTTGGAATATGAGAGAAATTTCTTTAGATATTACAATCTGGAATTGTCTTGAAGTGAAGTTGCATAGACAGTCCATCAAGTGCTTCCTCAGGTCATGTCCTATAAAGTAGTATATTTCTACATGTTTTAAATGTATTATAGGTCTGAATATATTACATTATAATAAAATATTTATAACTGGCTTTTCTGTAATGAAAATTATTTATACCTAATTTCCACAAGGTGGTGCTACATGCTCAATTTTGAGGAGAGAACCATGGAGAGAAAATGCGTCAATCTCTCAGTCTCTGTGGTCTTTAATAGCAGCCTAAAAATACAATGATTGGGCAAAAATAAATATTTGCATAAAAAGGAGACAGTGGGATGTAAAATTCTGTAATATTGCGACTGATTCAAACTGATTTGTTGGTCAAGGAGTCTACAGGAGTGGTGTAAAGCATTAATAAGACATTTTATAACAAAAGGTTATTCTTAAGGTACTTTCTTTGTTTTTTATAACATTATGGCATGGATACAAGAAGAGCAAAACTGAAGTGTAAATGATTCCAGTCGTAAGTACTTTAAACAGTAGGTGGTGCCAAATACTGATCTAAGGAAGGAGGTGTTCATTCACATGGTTCTTATTTTGTTAGAACTGTGTATAAGATGTACAAATAGAGTAAATATAACTGAACATGTTTTAGGTAAGTGGAGCATCAACTTTCTTAGCATTTGTGTTTAAAGGCATTACAGCACCTGTACAATGGAAAATTGAATTTTTGATGTAGTCAAAAATATATTTTTATAATTGAAATCAAATTCTTTACTCCTCCATCTATTCTGTCCATGTAAGATGGCTAAGCAGCAAAAACTCATATTGTTTGTTTTGTGATATCACAAATGCCAACTCAGTAGATTTACCCACCTACATATGTTCACCTACTTTGCCTACAAAGGTTTCGCCACGTTTTTGTCGGGACTGTTTTTAATCTGGAATGAGGACAGCCAATCAGAACAGGGCTGATTTGCCTACATTTTCACAAAAATACACCAAAATATTCTGCTTAAAATATAAGACATAAGGAGAGGCTGGAGGTAACGACCCTTCGCAAAATGTCTTGGGCTGACCTTAAATGAATAAGATAATAAATTAGCCGCATTAGTATTTTAGCAAGTTTCTGGAAACGTTTTCTAATTCAGTCTCTTTAATCATATTTTATCTGTACACCTTGTTAATCTGTAGACCTTTATTTTATGTTTATTTAGTATGACTGTAGAATTTTTTTGTCTACGATTTCATGAATCAATCAGGAGTCTAGAAATGTTTCTCCAATTCAAATCGGAAACATTCTGGTATGGTTTGTATATTGGTTTATTTTTGTGACTAGGGAGATTGCCAAGTATTCGAAAACACACCCATCAATCAAATAAATGACCAGTCTTGATTAGCTATGCATGATGCAACCATTGCATCATGGGAAAGGTACCAGTTGCATATGAATCCGCAACACCCAGCTCTAGTTCAGCACTCACAAACCTGATGGTTCGGGCTCCGTAAGGGAGTGAGTGATTTAAGAGAAAATGACAACACCTAGAACTCCCGTGAGGCTGAATTTGTTTTTCTTTATTTTTGCCCACTTGGCTTAGCCTAAGAGAAGAACCTGTGACTTGTGAATTGCATCCAAGAAGATGTGTTATATTACACCAGCCAAAATAATCTCTACTATTTTACCTTCTGCTATTGGAATACTCTGGTGTTTACTCAGAACTCTAATGTGTGCCTTCGGTTTTGGCAGCTGAAACTGTAATTATCTAAATCACCCCCTCACAATTCTCTTGTGAATGTCTTCTCCTTGCTTTCTCCCTAAACTCCCTAAATTGCATATCCTCACTGTCAGAGGACCACGGCATCAGCATTAAGCTGGAAATGACATGATTGGCATCCCCTGCCTCCATAATCATCTGAGATGTGATGAATGCATATTACCACAATGCTCTAAAGGCATGCTACCCCGAATTCAAATACAGCAATTACAGTTTTCCCCTAAGAAAATCACCCAGATGGAGGCAGAATATGCAACAATTTGTGTGGTCATTAAAGCAGCTCTGTTTTGTTTAAGACTGTGATTACAATATCGCAGACATGCGCCTCTATTTTATATGCTCAGAAGTAATTTGTATTGACGATCACCACTGAGGGAGGTCATCGGTGTCACTTAAAAATGCCTTTTTCATTGTCATAGGCTCCTGTTGTGGGCCAGTGTTTGCATAATAATGCTTTCAGCAGTGCTGCACATAGTTTGGGAAAGAGAGGAGACCGCTAAACCCGTGGAGTTAGAGGGTGAGCTTTTTTGAGGGTGAGCTTCACAAGCCTCTTATTAGGCTTACAGGCGACCGTGTGTACAATACCAACAGCTGAATAAATATAATTGACATGGATACATTTAAGTCGACTTCGTACTATGATCCAAGACAGCAGAACCTCATCTGGCAAAATTTCAGCATCTCCATCTAAAAACGCCCCTGCAGGAGGTTTAATGGAGATGCTAAGATTTTTTTTTTCTCTCTCTCTGCTGGTGTAAGTGTCTGCTCTCAGGGCGTAATTGCCAAGTTCTTAGTAAATTAGATTATATGTACTCTAGGAAAGGCTTTTATGGAGTGAAGAGCGTTTATGAATTATAATCAATAATGGTCATAATATCATCTTATAATGGTGTGTTACTCCCTCGACAGTGTAACTTTAAGATGTTGTGTTGTCCCAGCAGCGTTTAGTTGCACAATGACTTTCAAATGAGTTACTTAAGAGCTGACAAGCCTTGAATGCATACACAATATAACCACTAAATAGCACACACACACACGCACACACACACACACACATACACACACACACTAGACCTATCAGAGTGCTTGACAATATATCAAACTGTTATCCCAAATTGGTTCAGAATCCCCCAGTACCGCATCAGCTCGACGCATCCCTGAGGTGCCCTCCACAGCTTGTTAGGTTGCTATCCTCATAGCCAAGCTCCTCTAGAGCCTCTGCCCCCCTATTACCCTCTTATTCCCCAGAGACCTGGGCTGCTTTTTAAGATAGATTTTAAAAGCAATGAGCACATCCATTGGGACTGTGGGGTGGCATG
This sequence comes from Ladigesia roloffi, assembly GCA_037577295.1. Taxonomy (NCBI): domain Eukaryota; kingdom Metazoa; phylum Chordata; class Actinopteri; order Characiformes; family Alestidae; genus Ladigesia; species Ladigesia roloffi. The sequence continues at coordinate 33,149,366 of JBBKCR010000101.1, forward strand.
ACTCAAATGATTAATCGCCCGACTGGTCAGTGTTTCTCTCATCATGCACCCTTGAGGGGACACTAAAGTACCTGTTTACTGTGTGTGCCATGACCCTGCCGAGGGTTATGGGCTTGTATATTGACACACACATACACATATGTGTGATATATATATCACATATGTACACATAAACTGCCTTACATATGGGTAATATATGAATTAAATATATGGGATATATTAATAAATGCATAGAAGTTGCCCTAAGGGTGAAGTTCAAAAACGAATTCAAATATCTACAGAAAGTGGAACAGTATTTATGCTATACAAGGTCTGGACCAAAACTGTCACAACAAGATAAACCTTTAATTAAAGCAATGCTTAGGACTACAATCATGACAAGAAACCATTTGAATGCTTCACTGGCTCTCTACATGGTTGATGTGTTCTTCTTTATATTTCAGATTTTCCTGGATATGGTTGTGAGAACCATATAGAACCCAGTATTTATAAGAGTACTTAACACTCATCTTTAGAGATCAAGCTAAAACAAACTAATCCATAGGATTTTTTGCCCATCATTCGGTTTATAGGAACAAAATATACATGAATTCTACAT
>JBBKCR010000101.1:33150063-33175822 GCA_037577295.1 Ladigesia roloffi
AGCTAAAACAAACTAATCCATAGGATTTTTTGCCCATCATTCGGTTTATAGGAACAAAATATACATGAATTCTACATGAATTAAATTTTAATCTAATCCAAAGGCAGCTGATGTTTTCAAATGATGTAATTAAACAAACCAAATGGAAAAAGATGGAGATCTGATGATTGATACAAATTACGAACTTCTAATAAACGTGTATATGAAAGGAATGAAACCCGATATATATTTAATGAAACTTGATATTCATGGAATGAAACCCAATAGATATTGAATGAAAGCTGATGTATATGGTACGAAATCCGATATATATGGTATGAAATCTGATATATATGGAATGAAAGATTTTAAAACAACAAGCATGGATGTAGATGGGGACCCATTACCCCCACCCCCTAAAGAAAATAAGTTAATAGATATTTGTACTGTACAGTTTACACTGAACTCCTGCAGTGTTAGAATGTACCCCTGTATAGACTACTGTAATACATGCAGCCACTTTTCTTTGGTATGTGCTGTTGCTATTTTTGGTATAAGCACGACATATACAGGAATATATTAATTTTAGTTACAGTAATAAACATATTACTGTACAAGGGGACATGGTAGATGATGGGCGTAGTGGATGAGGCCCCAACGTCACAGAAGCAAAAAAAAAATGTGGAGGATTTCTGCATTATGCGTTTCCGCATTAGTGCGGGGGTTCTGTGAACAATTATTAAATGTGATTCAAGATAAAGTGGGTCTTTAATGTATATATCTATAAGCCAGGCCAGGACACTGTCTTCCCTTTAACTCTTTGACTTCCCTCAACTCATGTCCCATCTCCCCTGTGACAATTTTTCTGTGGTTGTTCTGGGTAAGTCAGGTGGCTAACCTGTCCCATCACATCCCGCAGCACTTCTATTATTGATTGCTTACCTGCAGTCTGCCTCTTAAAATCACTTCCTGTAGGACACTTTATGTCAAACAATGGTGGAGGAGCATACATTAAACATGATCTCATGTCGCCAGTTCAACAGTCAGCGACTCTGGGAAGGAATGTGCTCCAAACGTAAAAGTTTAAAGTCGAAGGCAGACCTAACTAGTTACTGTGAATTATTAATCCTCAGGAGAGCGGTCGTGGCTCAAGCTGTGAAGAAGAAAGCGCAGAACTATGGAAAAGAAGGCAGAAAAGTTTTCCCGTCATTTCTGAGTCCCTTGCCTGGAGAAGAAATAGCTTCTGTCAATGTTAAATGCTGAGATTGCTCTTTTGAAACATGTGAATTAACACAGGAATACTGAACACATCAGTTAGCCACTACTGAGCATGACAAAGCCTGGAACTTCATACGTGCGCCCTGATGTGTGTTTAATGAGTGTGCTGACACTGCTGAAATGAGCACAAGAAAGGTGTATACTTCACTCTCAGGCGTCCTCGCATACTTGACGATCCCTCGCTGCACAGTACAATGGTAGAAGCAAATGCTTGATATGAAAGCTGATCTCCAATCCGCATCTGAGGCCTGTGAAGCATGCTGTAATTGACAGCGTATTGAAGGCTGGCCGTTTGACCTTCTGCCAGCAGTCAACTTGCAAACTGCCTACGTGGCATTAAGGAGAGGGCTTTCATGTTTTATTCTAGGTGGCACTCGGAGAGTTTATGCTGCCTCTCGAGAGGGAGCGTTATGCAAGTGAGTGAGCTTCTTGCCACCCTGATCCCTATGATCATCCCCAACGATCTGCGTGATTGATGTATGCGAGGATCTCTCCCATCACGTTACTGCGGCAACCCTGCAGTGTCCCTTAGGACATGAGACATTTCCCACAGTTCATTGCAGTGCATGGGTCATTGCTCTCTCCAAATAGCTCACTGTGTGATGCCTGGTCCCCTACCCAGTCTAAAAGCTGTGATTAAATTGTTTCCACCTCTACAGGAAGCCATGCTTTGCGTCAGTCATGCCCTGTTGGTGGTGAATATCCAGAGAAATCAAAAAGTCATGACTTTGACAGCCACTTTTATGCTATGGCAGGCTAATGGTGGCATTGCGTTCCACATTTCTCCCTCTTCTGATTGCAGAATAAATGAGAGCACCACATGCGTTTTAAGGGCTTTTAATGTGACACTGTCTGCTGCTCAGTGTCATTAAGACTCATTTGAAACATTATCAAAGACAAATGATTCCAATTAGACATGAAATTTATGATGGAAGAAGTTTCTCTCTTGTCGTTACTAGAATGTTCTTTTTTCACATAATGGTCTTCTCGAGAATCAAGGTAACCACAAAAGGGAACAGCTGTGCAAATTACTGGCCTCAATAATGCAATGAGTCTCTATTTTTCTATTACCTCTTAAGGAAAACGGCATGAGGGACACTTACTTGCATTTTCAGACCTTAACACTACATTTCTGCCACAGAATTGCTCTGAAGTTGCATCTCCTTTTAAATACCCACCCCCAGTTAATATTTAGCAGCCACATGTCTGGTTTGTGGTCACCTTGGGTTCAATTGAGTTCCTGGCTTTCATTTACAGCTTCAGCAGGTCATGCGGCGGCCTTGCCCGCTCTTAGCTCTGAATTCGCTGTAGCATTCCCTTTAGCTATGATGGTCCTTTCCTGACTCATTGGTCATGTCCATGTGTTATACGAGGGTAATGAGTGCAAATTTAGGGTTAGAGCAAAAAAAAGTTGGGAGTTGTGTCTCAGAATTCAGCTCAGTATATGTGTAGAGGATACAATTCTCTTCTTTGTATATATTTTTAATAAAAGGAAAATTGTTCGTAATCTTTAAACACACTCCAACCTTCACAGCATTACAAATACATTAAAGTAGAAATGATGCCTGGTGATGTTCCTCCAGACACCCGTGAAACCAACATTTCTTCTGCAGTCAATGGTATTAATAGGGATCAGGAGTTTGCTGCAGTAACAGCCTCTAACGTTCTGCACATGCTTTTTGGAAAATTGTGGTGGGGATTTGATTGATTCAGCCCAATTATATATTTACATTCATATAATGTGGCTCACTTACATATTTGATATCTTATAATGTACAAATAGTGGGCATTTGTTTATATTATATTGTGCTGCATATTTAGATTTTATTGGTTGTGCTACTTTATTTTGATCTGTCCACAATATTGCTGTAACAATGCAAATTGTCCACCTGTGGGACTAATAAAAGGTTATCTTATGTTGCCTTATCTTATTAGCATCAATGAGCTCAGGTACCGATGTTGGAAATTTGTTCTGGTCCACAAACACCATCCCAGTTCACCATAAAATATTTGATGGATCTCCATCAGTCCAGAGAGTGCAGTACCACAGCTCCACAATCCAGTGCTAGATGGTTTTATTCTTCTCTAGCCAATTCTTGGCATCGGGCATGTAATTAGGCTCCTGGTGGGCTATTTCAGAGTTTCCCATTGTATTGGCAATGCTTTTCTCTGGCAGTTCTAAAACAAAGGACACAAATCACACCATACATTCAAAAATAACCATAAAGAATAATTAGAGCTCAGCAATGTAACGACCCATTACTGAAATGGTGGTTCAGTTGGTCATTATTATTAGTACCATTGATTAACACTATATAATAGCCTGTATGAAATTTATTTTCAAAGACATGTAAACACAACAGCTACAACTGCATGCCCAAAAAGGCAAATTCTTATATGTGTGTACCTTAACCATCTCTCCATCTCTAATGACATCATGACAGTGTGGGTGCATGAATTAGTAATGACATGATTCATAGCATTGTTGTAATGGATCTCTCTTCCCTTCTTTCTCTCTCTCTCTCTCTCTCTCTCTCTCTTTAGCAATTTGAATTATGCATATCCCTTTACAGTCATTATCATTGCTACAATCTGAGTGTTGGTAAAGGGATATGTTTTGTAAGCTCAGTGAAAGATAATCTGTGTGGGTTTAATGTGAAAAACAATACAGTACATGTGAGAGACATAAAAAAATGAAAGAAACGCTATTTGCCTGTAAATGGGCAATGAAGAGCTGTTGATCAAAACAAAAGTACATATTGCTTGGCATTACCCTTGCTGCTGATGTATTGTTCCAGGTAGCAGGATAACATATTTACATTGCACATTAGGATTAGATCATAAATTCAGTGTTGCTTGCAGCTTCTCTTCTATATATGAGATAGCAAAATATATTGTCACATAGCAAAATATATTGCTAGGAACTTTAAAAGACATCTGTGTAGAACCCCCCCACACCCTAATCATGTATATTTTAAATAATGCATAACACTTTTGAAAAACAGCATCAGAGTCATGCAATAAACAAGTAAAAGCAACATACCGTTCAGTGAGAGGCATATTTAATAAAATACATACAGGTTGCTAATGTTTCCATTACATTAATTCCATTTATGTCTTATTTATAAGGACAAAAATACTGGGACCACTGGTTTATTTATTTATTTATTTATTCTTTTCCCTACAGTTTCTCTCACTTAAGCTCCATGCCCAGGGCAAGAGTTACAAATCAAATCCTATAAATAGTTAATGATATTTATCGGGGGTCTTGTTTTGATTTCAGACCCTCAACAGCACAGCATCTCTCTTAACACTGTTCTCTGCGTGAAGTTTCTGCAAAAATGCGCAATTTGGGAAATGCTACTTTTCCCTCCCTCAACTTCTCCTTGAAAACCAACTTTCCTGCCACCACAGCATATTTCCGTTTATCTGAAGTGCAAATTGAAGCTGCACCAGTTGGTAATCATCTAGGGACATGGAGCATTGAGCAATGTATTAGAGGCTGATGAAACAAGTTCTACCAAAAGGAATGAATAGGTAACACTCTTTATGTGCAGGTATAAGCATAAATGTCTTCATATCTGCTTTTTCTCTTCTCAGCGGTTTCTAATTTGTATTGTCTTTGCAAATTACATTTTTCTTTATGGTATAACAAGACTCTTTCATTTGATGAAGAAAATTGCAGATTGGAAACAGTTACAAAGGAAATCAAATGAACAATAAAACAGATTAATTAAAAGGAAAACCTGGATGAATTTCACATCAAACACCTAAACTTGCTCAAGTGATTTTATTCTCATGGAAAAATGCAGACTGGGGATGTTTGTTCAGTGTTTATCCCTTTCTAAGTGCAAGCAAATATCATTTGGCATCCAGATTTGATTTAATCTTAGTTTTACTCTTTAATTTTAGAAAGGTAACAAATTGGGCAGCTCAATGGGCCAGTTGTATGACACATTTTTACTTTTCTCTTTGTCTTTTATGAACTAAATATGATTGGATCCCATTCGTGTTGACTCAACAAGTCTGAGGTATGGCTTTCACATCCATTTTGTCCACCCACACTCTTGCAATGTGTTTTATTTTCTGTTAGATAGATAGATCTCAAATGCATCTACAGGTACTTTTCTCTTTCCGAGTTACCAAGCAAGTTTGTTTTAACCAGTGTGTATCAACCAATTATCAGAATGAAATACGTACATAGGTGTGTATATATATTGCAAACTTAGTGCATGTTTGTAATTGGATGAAAATATAAAAGCCACATTTTCTTGTTCATTTATCTCTCAGTCATTACTGTCTCATTACAAGTTATCAGTGAAAAGACTAATATATTTAATTATATATTTTTTAAAGGTGTTGCTTGTTTTAGTTGTTCTCTCAAAGACTGTCATTCCAGTAAGGCTAGTTCTGCACATTTTAGTTCATACAAATTCAATTATTATATAATTACTTTTATAAAACTATAGCCTATTTGATTGGATTTAGAAGAACACTGTGGCAAAAAAAAGCCTTCACCATATTCCAAATCTATTGTTGCCCCCACGCAATCTTCTTAGTTTTACAGGACCAGAACAAACCGGTTTTAATCAGAAATGAAGAGACTACAAAAGCAAGATTGGCTGTGAAATGCTCGGAATGATTGGAATTAAATTATGCTCAGATTCATCTTTAAGAATTCTAGCTGAAATGCAAAAGGCTGCTACTGTTTTGGCAGGAGGTTTAGTGCTTTTTAAAATGATTTTGTAGAACCATTGATTCATAGTAATAAGAAATTCAAAGTCAGTCATTACTGCAAATATCATTATTGAATCACTGTCTTTGATGTTATTCAGAATCCCACACTTCACTCTCTTTTTCTGTTGCTTAAGTGTAATTAATCAGAGTGCTTTAGTACTCTGATAGAAATCCTGGCGGTGCTTTAACTTCCAGCTTAAGTGTCGGTGTGTGACGCAGTGTGCGCTGATGAATGACAGGGCGATAACACATCAGAGATTTTCAAAACTTTATTATCAAAATAAGTATAAAAATATAAATACAGTATAAAACAATATGACAGCATTCAGACAACATGAATAGTGTATGATCAGTATTCTACAAGAGCACACTTTTCATTTTACATATCTAATTCAGTTGGCTGAGATGGATGCACAGTTTGACAGAACCCATACAAATCTTTCACTGAAACACTTTCTCTTAAACAAAGATACCAAATAGTTTACATTATGTTCAGAATTGCAAAACTTGTATACATGTACCTATTTTAGACTCGGTTTGCAAGAAAGCTAAAGCTAATAATCAGAGTATTTCCGTCCATTTATTTAGCAATAAACATCAATAGTATAGAAAGCTGCTATCACTGTTCATAGATACAAAACACATTTTCACACCATTGATCACAACATATTCCTAAACTTCGAAGGCATCTTTACTGAATAAAAAAAGAGAGAGACAGCGAGAGAGAGAGAGAGAGAGAGAGAGATAGAGAGAAGTACTTGAAGAGGGTGCAGAGGAGGGAGAGAGAATGTTTGCTTAAAAAGTCCCCAGTGTTTGAATATGATTTTTCAAGTCTTCATCGATTCTAACTGGATTACACAGCTGCGTAAAAGAGTGGGATCGGCGTGGGTGTGAGCAAGTTCATGTAGTGACATGAGACAGAATACACGGTACAGTTTTACACCTCGGCCTTAAGTCTCTTTCAGTGTCTCTTTTCCTATATACATGTCTGCCAGTTTTTTGAAGGGTGGTCCCCAGTGGCTCAGGTAATCAAAATCCTGGTCGCCTTCGGTGGCCCCGGACTCCAGAGAGCTCAGGGATTCTGCTAGTGAGCCGTTGCCCTCGTAGGCATAGGTGGCCAGTGAGTCATAAGGTGGCGCGGTGGGGTCCGAATCGTTATCTTGAAGGCGGCCATTAATGAAGTCCCTCACGTCTGTGTTGTCTTTGATGGGGGAGACACGTCGGAAGGGGAACAGCATTTCCGGGATGATGTCACGACGCATTTTGTTGGTGTCGATGACCTCGGGGTTCCTCAGGGTTCCGATGTCGAAGGCCTGGGTGTCCTCCTCTCCTCCACCTTCGTCGTTGTAGCTCACCACGTTGTCCCTCACGTCCTCTTTGGAAATGATCAGAGGCTCTTTCTTCTTCTGCCGCCTCAGTGCCGCAAACAGGACCACGATCACTATGGAGACCGGGACAGATAAACAAAAACATCACAATCACCATGGTGACAGCGGAGTTAAACAATGCTTCGTGGCGCCTGAGAATTTTAAGCGCGCAAGACGGACGACAACCCGATCAGCGAATACTGAGGAAGAGAGTGACAACCATTGAGATCTCTATAGCAACAAGACAAAATCGGGAGCAACGCTCATTGAGCGAGGGACCAGAGAAACAATGGCCGGTACAAGAGGAAAATGGTGAAGGAGGAAAAACTGCCAGGGCCACTTATAAAAGGGAACAGTCTAGCCTTTCTGACAAATTCTGCTTCATTGATTTCGTACTAAGAGAGTAAGGATTCAATTAAAGCAGAGGGAAGAGAGGGGGTGCTAGAGAGCCAGAGATTGAGCTGCTGTGGGTTGACTGAGGCAGAAAGAGGAGATAAGAATGGAACTTGCACTGCATAACACTGCGGAGGGCTTAGCAGAAGATGCAGAGGAGTGTGTTTCAAAAGGTGTCATGCGCTTAAGATCCTCATGAATAGAGTGAGGAGAGAGCCACACTCTGTTGCTGATAAAGACTTAGTACTGCCTGGGGCGATCACCTCACCATATTAAAGATTCAGCAGAAAAAGAAAAGAGCTTTATTCTGTGTTTCCCTTTCCGCTCCACTTGCTTCTGTGCTCGTGCCATATTATGGAATGTTCAGGGCTATGTTCAGAAATAAGCTCACGTGTGGTATGACTTGACCAGGCCCAACACACCAAAGCATATTACTGTTTTTCACTCTTTAAATCGTGCCGGGCTTTTTTTGATTGAACTTTTATAAGCAAGAAAAACAGGGCAGATGGTATAAAAAAAAATTATTTTGAGAGCAGGGAGGGAATTCTATGTCTGGAAAGAGAGCAGGTGCTCCAGTTTGCGGCTTGTTTTTCCTGTTCATCGCCTGATCTCTCCTCTCAGCAGGTAAACGGAGAGATTGCCCCTGCCTCCCACTCAGGTGTTAATTATGAAGGAGGCCCTGTTGGGGGGCTGCATGCTGTGTTCGGCCCAGCCTGGAGGGCTGTGGGGTGGGGAGGGCATGTTCTGAGGTCTGTATGTGGGGGGGAAGTGTTGGAGGTGAAGCTAGCAATCTCTCGTTATGGCCCAGTGCTCCACTTCACCACAGTGGGCTGTGGAGGTGAATTAGACAGCTCTTCAAAAAGAAAGACTGGAGCAAGGAAGCGATGGAGAGAGGGAAAGAGGGTAACAAGCAGGTGTCATGATGTTGCGCTCAAAAGCCGTAAATGCTTAGGTTCATCCTTCAGAGCTATAAATTCTCTACTGAGAAATGAAGACCCAGGCTAGTTAGTAAGTGAAAAAAAGGAAGGGGGGTATGGTGGACCCGACGGTGCTTGATATGCGAAACAATATAATGTGTGCCAGGTGTTGCAGTATGGCAGGTGGAGTCTATAGTGGGAGCCTGTTAAATATAATGAGTTGACACTGAGTACAAGCTGTCATAAATATGTGTGATACGTCTGCACATGCACATGCCGAGCATGTCGACTACTGAGCTAGAGCGCTAAATCGGTGTTCATCAGTTCCAAGCCCAGGGAGCCCTCTATTTCATGTTTTCCCCACTCTGTTACTCAGTTTATCTGATGAAGAGATTGATTAATGACTGATGATTTTAACCACATTTTTTGAAGTCAGTGAGTTCAAAGAACTGCAGTTTTATTAGCCTACAAATTAACACGGGCGCTTCAAGCCCGCAAAAATAAATCGCTATTACATCCACAGTGCACAGAAGTGGTCCTGAAACTGATCATTCTTCCTCAGGTGGGCAATGACACATGTTTGGTCAAGTGGCGCACTCAATATCCTGACAGTTTCTTATTGTTTTGCCTCTGGATACAAACACAACATATTTAGCTTCTTGCCTCTTTTCCTCCGAATGAACTTGTGTTGCTCAGAGCTGGGTGCTTTGTTCAGACTGCATTAACTTGGAAGCAGGTAAACGCAGTGTTTTACGATGTCAGGCAGGAGCATGCGACCTACTTAGGGGCTTGCAAGAACACAAAGGCCTTTCTGTCAATTGCAGGCATTTAATAATGAAAGCTTTTTTTCCTCTACTGTTGCACTGTCAGAGATTTTGAGAGTTAGGGAAAATATCGGCAAGGCAAACTTTCTTTAAACATCACCTAAAGTAATGTCTTAATAGGGCACCTTAGTTTTGCCCTAGTTTTTTTGAGTACCTAAAGAAAGCATTTGGGGGAAATTAAATAGAAAAATGACATGATAAATCACAGCAGAAAAGTGTGTCGTATGTCACTGGAGTGTCCAGAGGGGTTGGACACAAATTAACAGGTTTAATTTGTATGCATTTACTAAACTGGTACAGTACAACATTCTTTTGTATCTTTTCATGATGAGGATGAGGATGTATTACTGTTATTATATTGACAGGCAAAAATATGACACACTGAACTGTGTCCAAGATGCCACACCATGGGGAGTGTGGAAAAAACCCCAAAAAAGAACAAATCAAAGACAAAAACAAATTGAAATGAAAGTGCCAGGGATTTAGCTGAGGAGGAGATCAGAAAAATCTTAGAACGTTGTCAGCTGAGCTGTGTAAAGTGGCTAAGCAACAAGCTATGGAACTTGATCTGATGGACGAAGTCAAACAACTGAAGAAAGAGAAGGATACGAGTGGGATAAGATAACTGACAGCCTGGAGTGAAAAAAAAACTACAAAGAAGGACAAAAAAATGTAATCGTAAGCGGACTGGATACCACACACTTAATTCATGCCAGTGGAGATAAAGACAGCAAAATTGTCCAGACAGGGGAACTACAGATACTGGAATGAAGACAAGACGTTCTTTGAAAGTAAGTAAATGAGATTTCACAGCAACCTAATAACATTATATTAATACACTAAACCATATATTGCTCTGGATAAAAAGGTTTTTCTAAACTTGGAACATTAGTCATTCATTTTGTTGGAACCAAAATAATACAAATCAAATAAATGTGGCAAAACTATTGCAATAATATTTAAACTTGAAGTAATTTTTAAAGCACAACTTCACATTTAGACCACCCTGATTTATAATCAGGTTGTAAATGAGGTAATAGACAGTTTATAACGTTTTTAATAAGCAGCCATAAACAATAGGCTTACTATTTGGAAGATCTTGCTAGTTACTGAGTTTATCTTGCCTTTTCTCAGGCAGAATGTTAAACTGACAACTTCTTCAGATCTGTGAACAGTCTACTGCCATTAAAACATCAGATCCTAACAAACAGTGGGAATGCATGAGTGTTTAACTGCTTCTTTGGAAGGGTAGTCTTATTGTAAAATGGCTCATTTCTATATGCATGCACAACAAGAGACAAAATCAAATGACAATGAATACTGCTTTTGCTATTACTGTTACTACACTTTAAGGCACTTAAGATTGCAGTGAGGTGGTGCTGGGCACTGCTGTGGTCAGGAGCTGGCTGTGAGTTTCAAGACCCTTGTGCCACGATTCACTCTCAATCATTTATCAAGGAAAGTGTTGATGTAGGTCAGAACACAGCATGAGAGCATAGACCAAGATATCTCTGACATACATAAAAGACGGCCTAATCAATTTCGAAAATGAACAGGTAGATTTGTAAGCTCCTAAAAATAAAGGTTCCAAAGGTCTGTGGCTTGGGGTTTCATTTTCCCCACACATCTCATTTACAAAAACGGTTTAAAGAAGCATCCATTAAGGGTTCTTGAGGGAAACAAAGAGTACTACATCGTTGGGATCTCTCCTAAGGGTCTTGTATTTTTGTGTCAAATGCACTTGTTGCAGTGTCCTAAATGTTGCATTAGCCTGCACTCATGGAGGCACTTGAATCATGCAGAGAACCTTAATTTGCCTGGAAATAATAATAAATAGTCTGCGAGGAATATAATTGTCTAGAATGTCAGGCAAAAAAAAATGAACACAAATGCAGTGGGACCCCCAGGGGTACCTTTGGTGAGGGTAGGATATAATATAGCATATTATAGCATATATTTAAGCATTATCACCACAAGCTTTGTGGTTTAGTTTAGCTTGTGAAGTTAAATCTGGAACTTGACATATGTTTAAACGTTGATTAATATAATATAATTAGCTTTATTCCTGACAGGGCAGAATGGACATGATGGGAGATGTATGGCATTACTCACTGAGCAGGATGATGATGCAGAGTAAGATAGCCACCAGTGCTCCAGTACTCAGGCCAGCGGAGAGCAGCAGGGCTTCAGTACTGCAGGTCTGCACGTTCCTGCTCCTGTCACACGCACACACTCGCACGGTTAGAGTGCTGGTGCTGCTCTGGATGGGGTAGTCGTTGTCTGAGATCACTACAGGCAGCAGGTACGAGCTCATCTCGTGCCGGCTGAAGCCTGACCTGCGTGTCAATATCCGCGCCGTGTTATCTGGAGAGTAAACAAAATTGCCAGCATTAATGGGCATTTCTCTGCTCAACTGCCCAGAGAGATTCATTAGTGATTGTACGGTACTTTCATATAAGTCTACCCTCATTAATATTTTACAAATAACTATAAGCAGGTTGCCAATTAGGTTATAGATGATTTATATACTATTAATAGCTAAAAGCAAGCTATAACAGTTAGAACAGGATCATATTTGGCTCAGTTCTTGCTAGTTGCTGAGTTTTTCTTGTCTATTTCTCAGACAGAATGTTAAACCGTCAACATTATCAGGTCTTTAAAGCACCGGATCCTGCCAAATAGTAAGTCTGCATCAAAGTATGATGACTGTAATAACTTGTTAATAACTGCTTATCATCCTATCATCCTGAAAAGGGCAAATATTAGAGAGGCTTTGGTAATGACAAAACCTATTGTGGGTCCCTGCTGAATCACAGTACTTTTGGTTTGCATTTGTTGTGTTTACCTTCATTGTCATAGATAGTGAAGTTTGGGTTTACTGCACTCAGACTGAAGACAAACTTGTGTGCAGCAACAGGCTCATCTGTATCCACTGCACTTATGGTCTGAATGAGCTGAAACAGAGCAAGCAGGTGTTATCATTTCATATCAGCTCTTATAATGTACCCTTATTTTGACATCATGATGTGGTTTATTTGGCTCTAAAAGACACAAACATTTCCGTACCTCTCCAGCTCTGGCATTTTCACAGACAAAGGTCTCATAATACATGGCAAATTCAGGAGCATTGTCGTTCACATCCTGAACTTTGATGAACACAGGGACTCTAGTTTGCAGAGAAGTACCTGAAAGTGAGACAAACGTTTGTTTAAGCAATTGCAGACATACAGGATTGTGCTACATGCAGTGCTTATCAATTTCAAAGGAATTAAATTGAATAATTAGCTGTATTTGAATACCATGCTTGAATACCATGATGTATATTTCAATATGAATTCCCACCCAGGAGAAAGGTAAGTAATTGTCGAGTAAAAATATTACTAAAATATAAATAGTTTGTAATAATAATATACTCTGTAACCCATACACATTATACGAGGTGTCAAAATGTTGAGTTCTCACTTATTGAGAAGACCATAAATGCATTTGCAATCCAGACATTGCCTTTGGGGATGGATAATGAAACAGATTTTAATTAATAGCAAATGTTTAAAGCTGTGTAAAAATAATTTACAATTTCTGAACTATTTTGAAACAAGAACTTTCTGTGTTCACACACCTCCAGTTACAATCAAGTGTTTTTTGGAAAAACGCCATTCACACTTTTAAACATGTGTAAACGTTGTTAAAACACATGCTGCACTATAGCAGTTCACATATAACAGTGAATACATCACCAACCATCACATTACTGTTGTAGGTGTTGTTAATATTCAGCTTCGTAATTAAGTAGGACACACAGGTTTCACAGATGAGAGGTGTTCCTTTGAATTATGAGAAGTTTTCTAGCCACAGTTTTTCCTTTATCTAGTCACACTTTTCTCAGTTCCTATATGTAGCCACACTTTTCTCCATCTGGTCATTCTCCTGGAAAGTTCTTCTAAGAATCCAAAAGCAGTCCATACATGAGATTGCACAAATAAATTAATAAATGAAAAAAATCACTTTTATATGCCATTTTATATTTAAGTCTATCTGAAACTACATTCTTAAATTTTTTTTATTTTATTTTGGTTTGTGTGCATGGATGGTATTTGAGGATAACAGCTCTCAATTTGTATAGTGAATTCAGTGATCTCACATAACCTACAGAGCTTTTAATTTACAACAGTGCAAATAAGACAGTTGGTTTTGACACAGATGATACTTGTTTTGGTCTCCATGTTTCAGACTTCAGACATAAAGGACATCTATGTTCTGAATATGTGGTTCATTCAGGGTAGATACCTCCTATTGAAGCTGATGTTTTTTGTTATTTTATAATAGTAATTGTACGAGTTCAGTTAAGTTTCTGGCATTCAGAGCCCACATATTAAAATCGCCAATTACTAATGGACCGTATTGTTTTTTCTCAGTCCTGCATTATTGCCAGCAAATATCTTTTGTAGATAAAAGCTCAATAATTAATCACAACACAGAATACACTTGGTGTTGATCTTTAAACATTTTATGATTTTATAGATTTCTTTGAAGGTCTGAATACATGTATAAAAGTTATAATTTAACATTCATGTGTTCAAAGAAATAACCCCCCAGGCTATAATTAGACTCTGAGCATGTATATATATATATATATATATATATATAATTTATTTATTTATCATTTCTTTTATTTTATTTTTGGAGGTTTTGTTTGTAGGTTTTTTTTTTTTTTGTAGTTTTTATTTTTTTGTTGTTGCAGGCAGGATGTTCATCCCCAATACAAAATTGAAGTAGAATGCTGATCCCAGGGGAAATATTTCTCCACACTGGTGAATGTGCACTTTATTGAAAACAAGACAAAGCGAAACTGTGCCTGCGCTTTCCAATAAATACAGCTTTAGCTGACAGTTGAATTTCGCTTGAGCGGCCTTTTGTTCACATTTTAATAATTGGCTTAAATTTTCTTCCCATCGAAAGCAAACATGAAAGCGTGTTACTGTTAATTGCATAACAGTCATTTTCCATCATCAGGGATGACGAGGGGGGGCACCAAAATATAACAAAGTCCGCTCACTGATTTCTGTGGCTAGGACTGAAATGTTGTGCCATTTGGACGTCTCTCGATCCAGAGCTTGCAGAGTGCTGATGGTGCCATTGTTGGAGTTGATATTAAACAGCCTCTCCAAGTCCGTGTGGCGATCGATGGTGTATCTGCACAGAAGAATAGCCTTAATGAATGTGAGGCAGAAGAAGAGTGATTATAGACAGGCGAAGGGAGAAGGCACCCAGATTTCGGTTCGGTTTTAGAGCATATCACTGTCGCAGGCAGGGTTCACCCCAGTGTCATCATTCATGTTCCAGAACAGCGCCTTCATTTGGGATGCAGCCAAATAAACACTTACACTCTAGTTTAATATTCATAACTTTTGGGGTGTGATTTGCAAACTGGGATCTAATGTGGTGATGGTCGAAAACTAATAAGGGTCAAACTGTCAGTAGCTGAATACACAGGTTCTTCAGCACCTGCTTTTACATTTATGCATCTGTTTACCTGCCTGCATGTAGTGTTTGGCTGTAATTAAATGTAAGTCTTTTCATCTGGGAGTGATTGTGTTTTAACAATCAATTATGGACGTCTGCATAGCTGCATATAAGGTGGCATTTTGATATGTCTCATTTGAAAGAGCTCAAGTGCTGATCGCTCTGACTATCCTATTCCTTTTGATGCCAGGAAGGAAGCAAAGGAAATCCTTCATATTAGACCCATTTATCAATGTCAACTTATATATTCTGCTGACATTTAAATATGCAATAGAGTACAACATGCATTGCCGAACCAGAGCGACAGCCCTCCACATTTCAGATAATCGCTCATTGTGAGTGCGTGCATGCGTCTGTCTGTCTGTGCATGTGCGTGTGTGTGTGTGTGTGTGTGTGTGTGTGTGTGTGTGTGTGGTTAGAAGGCAACAGAAAACAATGCAAGCTCTTTGACGTCAAGTTTGTGACTTATAGAAGTTGGAAGGAATTCAAAGGAGTGGGGGATGGTGGGATAAACACTGTCTGCATTCATCCTGCTCAGCTTTCCACAGGGAAATCACCAGCAGAGACCCCATGAATAATTTGCTTTTCCTCCCCCTTAACAAACAAATACAACAGCACAACCGCATGCACATCAACATATGCACACGCGTTCACTTGGGGACACGCTGATAGATTTGATTTAACCGAGCAAAAGGTATCATATCAAAGACGGAAATGCTGCAGGGGGAATGGAAATGCGGGATCCATTTGGAGGGTGAGTTGGATGGCAAGAGGTTTACTGGGTCACTACATGTATGCCTGCTTGTACTGTATCAAGTGTATACATCTGGTATTTCATTACACCTTTTAGTTTGTGATCAAAGGCATTACATCATCTGTAGTGGAGGATGGTGTTTCTCAGCAGAGCCTGTGGTTTACCTGAGACACCAGATCTGCATTCAGAGAGGAAGGTGCGTAATAAACCATCTTTGGAATGAAAAAGAGGACATTTACTGAGCACCCTACTGTACTTTACATTATGACTAGGACGTATGGCTTTTTTGCCCTTGGTACATTAAAACAGTTATAATAGAACCTTTTGTCCACTGACAAAAATGGTCTTCAAATATCTTCTGGAAGCAGTTCTAAAGCACCAAGTCACTTTTTTGTGCACTTTTATTTTTTTAAGAGAGTATCTGACTCTACATTCTGTAAAAATGAAGGTTCTTTAATGGTTTCTGGCTTGTATGTGTGGAATTTCAGAACAACAACCCTAAATTGGTATAACAGACATCGTACACCATAGACTTTTAAAAAGGCCATCTTTTAAAAAGGCCATTCATACTCCGTCATCTTGTTTGCCTTCAAAGAATTGTCTTCTGAAAAGGTTTTAAGGCAATCAAGGCAGTTCCTCTGTGCCTTTCCTTTCTAGTGTGCTAATAAAAACTAAAAGTGTCTATTTTGAAGCTCTCTAAGAAGCCGTATGTGTGATTCTCTATCCAATTTGGCATCATCATCGCTAGAGCTGTACAGTAGGGCTCCATTGGATGTTCGTTCGCAATCTTTTGGAGCTGTGTTACAACAATTAAAAATGTTTTTTTTTTTTTTTATTGGTAAACGTTAGATATATATTTAAACAAATATACTTGTCAAATGCTTTTGGACAACACAGGTTTTTACCACTTATTTATTTATTCCAAATAAATATGAAGTAAACACTGCAAAGTTGTTGAGTGAAAAACCATAAATGAATATATGTCAAATAATATACATCTCCTCTCTACAATGAGAGAAATACTAACAGTGTAGGTCTGACAACTTGTTAACTAGCTGTGTGGGGATGCAGTATCAAATTCTTGACTGTCCTTTAAATACCCTGCATTAGTTAAATGTTTCATTCAATTGGGTGCTGCTTAAAAGTTTGTTAAATATCTAACACTTGTGTGGTGATTCACGTTATAATTAAAACGATAATTATATCCGGTGGCTTTTTATAGGTCAGCGGTAATGAATGAAAAATAGGGCATTTTCTGGCTAATAGAGGTACTCTGATGGCGGACATACTGCAACAGCATGGAATATTGAGTGACTTTTTCCTAAATATTAAGTGAGTAACATGAGAATGTAGAAAATTTGACTGGTAGTGTATGTCAAGATCTAATATCTTCCCTCAGTGTAAACAGTTACAGTAGTTACTGAGCTGCATTCATCCATTTCTGCCTGAAATAATTCATAGCCTACTGAATAATTTCCTGCAGATGGCATCCTCACACACCCAAACTGGTACTAAAGTGGTTGTGAAAGAAATTGCAATCTGTCATATGAAAAAAGTAATGATTTTGTGTGTACCAAGTGGAATTTAGTCAACTTTGAAATCAAAATCACTCACTTGACTAGGTGATTAATGGCATCTGGATCGCGGGCAGTCAGAGAGCCGACGGAACTCCCGGGAGGCGCATTCTCGTCTACTTCAAAGATGTAATAGCTCCGGCCAAATACAGGCGGCTCGTCCACATCTGTGACTGCAACCCGGACTGTGGCCGTGTCACTGAATGGACCCAAGTGGCTGAACTGTGGGTCCACGTGTGTGTTCGTTACCTGCACACGCAGCGAGTATGTCCTCTTGCTTTCATAGTCTAGTGGCTGGAGACAAGAAGGAGTTAAAAAAAAGATATAATGAGATCTCTGAATAGGTCCCATTTCCCCTTGGATTAAAAGGAGGCCTTGCTTCTTTAGGTCTTTTCAGCTTCGGCCACAATAGTGCATTTGCCTGTGGATTAATGATATCCCTTAGCTTCTGTTGGGCTTGAAATGTTCTCCTTCTAAAGCTGAGCCACTGTGTGATACTCTTGTTGAACGGAGCTTATCACTGCCTCCTTTCTTCTGTGTTAAGTATCTTCCTTTTTCTTTTTTGTTCCTGCACAAATGACTGATCTTAATGCATCCTTTTAATTACTCGTTACAGCTTAGAGATTGAAGCCCCCCCGCACCTTTTTTTCTATTTTATACCTCAGTATCTATCTCTGATTCTTATTTTAGCCAAAAAAAAAGATTTGAATAATTGCTAGAGCTTCTTCAAAGCATGACCCTACAGGAAGGTGGTGGTTGTGGTGGGGGGAGGGGGGCATAGGCAGATTTCACCATGCAAAAAGATCCCTATACTATACAAAAGGGAATAAGAGAACCTGGCGATGAATAGAATTATGTACCTTTGAAGAGCTAATAGGACAAGAGGGCTTCAATTTAAGGGATTACTTTCTCTCAACCCTTGGCTCGAGAGGGGCATGTGTGACTATACATGTGTTTGCGTGGGGGGTGTTGTGGAGGATATAGGGATGTTTATCAGAACACAGTTCATGAGTAGCTATTTCCAGCATGTTTGAAACATGAGGCGCTCACCTTCTTGACTGTGATCACCCCCTCCTGAGTGGTGGCGTCAGTGACGATGTTAAACATATCCTGCCCGTCTCCATCCAAAATGCTGTACCACATCTCTGCGTTCACGCCTGCGTCAGCATCGTTGGCCTTGATCCGCCCAACAGAAGACCCCACTTCGGCCGACTCGGGCGTGGAGAGGTGGTAGGCACCTCCAGGAGGAAGAGGGGAGAGAATGGAGTGAATAAATCGAGCACACAGCCAGGTCTCTGAGTGCACTCTCTCTTGTCTACACCAGCGCTTCAGAGTGTATTTGTCTATTTGTTTACTCACATCTCGGGGGAGAGGCAAAGCTGCCGCTCTGTGGTTATTGTTTAATAGAATCTCAGGTCCAATGAACCACTGGAGTTTTTCATGTTGTTTTCTCTTTTTTCCCCCCATTTCCCAAGCCTTGTGTGTTTTTGATGTTGCTTCATGTATTGGATTTGAGAGTGAAGCGAAAAGAGGGATTATCAAACTAAAAGAAGCTCCTACTGCGTGCTTTCTCCTGCTTACTCTCTCTTTCTCTCCCCCTCTCTCTCTCTTTCTCTCTCTCTCTCTCTGTCTTTCTCACTCACTCTCTTTCTCTCTCTCACTCTTTCTCCTGTCTCTCTCACTCTTTCTCTATCTCTCTCTCTCTCTTTCTCCATTTCTCTCTCTCTTTCTCTCTCTCTCTCTCTCTCTCTCTCTCTCTCTCTCTCTCGTGCTGTTCCTCCCTCACACACACAAGAAAACATACACACATGCACATTCTTTCATTCCATTGTAAGTATGCTCCTTTGTTCATAATGTGTCTTCTGGGTCAGCACAGAACTCCTCTGAGCCTTTTTTTTTTTTTACTACAGTTGGAACATGGGCACCGGTAAGCCAAGAAACATTTACATTAAAGTCAATAATAATGAAAAAAAAAAGCCACATGCGATACAAAGATCACCGCATGGATAATTGGTGACACAACTCAGCACTGCCTTGTGTAGTTTCATTCAGATGGAAATGTGTTTTGATTTTCTTTTGCTATTCCTTCACACGTGCTGCCTGAAAATAGCGCAACTCACTATGAGGGAAGCGTGGAGGGCTGTTATTGACATCCAGCAGCGTGATATTGACTGTGGCAGTCCCAGAGAGACCCCCCATCTGTCCTGCCATGTCTTTAGCCTGAATCACCACCTGGTAGTGCTCCCTGTTCTCTCGAATCATATTGGGCAGAGCCGTCCGGATCACACCTGATGGAAAACAAACATGCATAAATGGTGCCATTAGTACAACAGATTTCACAAAATCATATTTATATTGTACTGGATACCCTTATCACCCTTATCTTTTAAAAATGGGCTCATTCATAACATTTGAGTATTTTATGACATATATTTTATGAACAAAGATGTAAATATTTTAAAATATTTATTTCAATAGGCATTAATTTATTTCAATAGCATCAATCAACCAAAGCAATCTTTATTTCATTAAAATCTCATTGCAATTAGCCTTATAAAGTGATCATGCAGGTTTATGGTAATATAAATTAATTTTCAGTTGTGTTACCAAGCCTTCCTGTGGACAATATGGAGAACCCTTTTACAGTTTAAAGGACCTAACATGGTGTAAAGGTTTACACCTACATCTAAGGTGGAATTATCCTGGAGAGTCAGACCAAAAATGTATCATTAAACATTCCAGACTCCAAGAGTCCAAGAACCATTTACAAACCTTCATTTCTTAGAATGTAGGTTTACGATAGTGAATCAATTTGAATGTGCCATCATGATTTCACATTGATTTAGATGAAAAGCTTACTGGTTTAGACAGAATCCTTATTAAATAAAGCAGATCATCAGTCAAAGGGTTTAGCTTCATTAGAAACAAAGTGAAATTGGACGGGGCTGGACAGTCAAGCTTGTTGCACTGAATTTTGCCTGTGTGATTTAATATGACCTTTATACTCCCAAGTAAATCGCTGTATCTTCTTAGTATCTCCATGTCTAGGCAGAGAAGTGATACAGAGCTGCAGTGCAGGACAGAATGTAATAGAGTGTAAATGCATTAAAGGGTTTCAGGGTTCAGCAATGAAAACAGGGACTGGGCACCTTGACCTTGCCACTTTCTGCATTTCAAGGATCTAAATGGGATAGAGGGCGGAAATCATGCATTGTGTGCTAGACAGACTGGACATCTGAAGCCGCTGAGTAAGCCTGAGCACACAGCTTTCAATAAAGTGCCCAAAAACCCCCAAAAATTGTTCACTTAGGCGGAAAAAGCTGTAAGTAGGCTGACTACCCTGACATCACGGCACAGAAAACGCTGTGCAAAGAAACTTCCACTAAGTAACAAAAGGGATGCAAACACAATAATGTTGAAGCACAAATATAACAGTGTCAAATTTGATGCTGATTAATTAGATACATAACAACAAATGTATACACACATACACAGTAAATTGCTTTCCCATTTACGCTTGCATGCACATACCTGTTTCAGGTTCCACAGAGAAGTAGGGCTGTCCCTGTAGTATGCTGTACACAAGCTTAGCACTGTTTCCATAAGATTCATCATCAGCATCCGTAGCCGTTACTCTCATCACGAATGCGCCTGAGAAAACCAGAGAGTGGGAAAGAAAGATATCCCAGGTGTCAACATTGGTACTGTGCATTGCAAAATCCTTTTTTGCTATTAAGATATGCAAATTGTTACTGTCATGAGATCTTATAGCTCAGAAAAAATGAAATGAAGGAAATAAGAATAAGTATGTTAATGTAACACCAGTTAAATCCATGTACTATTCAACCAATTTTCTTCATTCATGATAAGATGTTCTCATAATGTAAAAGACAGTCACCGTTTTCCAGTGATGGAAAACAAATGTGGTGGGACTCCAGGATTTTGCTATGAGTTTCATAAAAATAATAAGAAGAATGAAAGACCAGAACCCACCATGTTGGCGAAAACACATCCCAGTGGTGTTAATCCAGCATATGTGCACACTCTGAGTTGTAATTAAAACATGTAAATGCGTGTGAACCCCCCAGTGTGAACACTGATGAAGGCGAGCCGTTGCTAGATCACTGGCTCTTTTATCCTTGTTCAGCTTATCTCGGGCTGTTCCTTATCTAAGTCATAATCTCATAATTACTCCGACGCTGCTTTGAGATGGACATTTCTTTGATAGTCACATTTTTTTTCCCTCCGTCTGCCGCTTACTGGGTCACGGGGACCGTCTTCCTGCTCTGCTGCGACTCTGTGCTGCGAGAGATCATCTAACTCGAGTAACGTGGACTGATCTGCTCAAAGAAACATTATAATTAGCCTAATTAACCCAAAAGTAGGCTATTTCAGACGACTGTAGCATGACATTTTTAGACTTTCATTTTCCATTCAACAATCGCTTTAGTCGACGGCCGTATCTAGACATTACAATTAGAGAGAAAAGTCCACCGTTATTAATAGGAACGCAAAAATGTCACAAAAAGGAGGGTAAAAACAAAGTGACATCTTGAGGAGACAGAGGCCTGGATGTGAAGACAAGAAGACCCCCCCACCCCACACCACACACACACACACACCCACCACCATGCCCATTATGATTTAGCCGCACAAATGTAATTCGCCGCAGTCACGCCCTACTAGTTGCGGCTCAAATGTTTCTTTGCATTTGTGTTTCACAGGAAACTTTGTCCCTGCTTGGGGAATGGACTTTAAAGGTGACCCGGCCCTTCCTCCGTCTCGCCTCTGAAGGTGGGCCCTGTGCACATGCTGTCTGTGCCACCTATCCACACCGTCCTTGGCATCCTGGAGACCTCTGTTGAGTGGCGTTCACTTTCTGACCAGCTTGGAGAATACTAATGAACGCAGAAACATCTGTCGCAGTCCGATGGCGCTGGGCTAACATGGAGCGAGCGCTGGCTCACTCTTCACGGATGGCCAGGCCTGATTAACAGAGAGCACGATCACGACACATGGCCAGTTTGTTCAGCTTAAACGCGAGTGCCACCCGTGACCCCCTCCGCTCCGCACATGCTGTGCGCTTGAGTCTTTGCGAGCAAGGATCGGAACAAGAAGAGGGTAGGTTAAAAAAGAAAAAAAAAAAAAAGTACAAAAAAAAGAGGTGGCAAATGAATGCAGTGTCCCATTTAGAGTCAGAGTGCTGTGGATGATGTAACTCTGAACCCTGGAGAGAAATACACAAATGAAAAGGAGAGCAGGGGCTTGGGGGGGAAAGAAACAGACACATGGAGGGTTTCAAGTGCCACAGCCTCAGGGAGCCAGAGAGAGGTCCATTAAGACTGCTGCTTTTACCCCAGACTACTGTATATATGTGACTTCCTGTCACGTTGGAAAGCCACCAAGTAAAATTCAGGCTCTGCCCAGGAGAACAGGGAAAGTAAAGTATTCTTAAAGGAACCATATCCCTTATTTTCTTTGCCTTTATATATATTATTTAGCCCTATTATACTATTTATAATAAAATAAGCCTTTGCTTTTTTGTAAAAATAATGCTATTTCTAATGTTTCAAGGTACATTTTTGATCATTAAAAAAAATGCTGCTTTTGTTGCTCTCCCTTTAAGACTTAGAACTATGTAAGTGACAGTTTTTCAACATGAATGACCCACTGAGCAGATGTTTGTAGATGTATTGGTTTTTGTGACCTCACAAAATTACTTCATTTCCATATATGGACCTTACATACTGCAAATAAAATGCTTTGTTTATATTACAAGATATGATTGACTTAAAAAAAACAACTTAAAAATGCAAATTTCAGCTTGTTAGTCAAACAGTTTTAGGTTTTTCTCCTTCTTTTTTTACATAAGCTCATTTTTTTTCATAATTGTCGTTATAGTGAGTTGTGAAGCACATCATATCCCGTGCACATTTTAAAACCTGGTCATTGCTGCAGAACGACTTTGGTGCTTAAGCCTCAGCCTAATGGAGATGAATAAAGTAGACCTAGAACTGCATAACAGACTCAAATATAAGAAACAAACATTATTCCATTATTTATGGATTTTAATTTATTTTTAACAAGCTTTTGATTAGCATATCATTTCCTGTATGAACTTATTAAGCCTCCAATTTAAAGAGTCGTCTGACTGGAAGGACTCGGAGATAGGAAGTGCATGTGCTGCCGTACACTTACATGACTCCCTCATTTAACTCTGATTAATTTTTCCTTGGCTGTTGATTCGTTTGCCGGTCATGATCATTAAGATCAACAATGATTATGTTATCATAACCCAAAATCTCTAATCAAAACAGCCTGCCATGCTTTATCTCATCAGCAAATGAGTTTTGATTTGTTGGAGATAAAGCTGCAGGTTAATTCGGGGCTTCGTAGCGAGTAATGGGTTTCCGTTCGCTTTGTCGCATTCGTCTACTTTGATTTAGTCTGTTTGTCTTAATAGGTGTAAAAATTATTGATGATAACAGGATTAATTAAAACTGAGCCTTTTTTTTCATCCCTTAGGGCAAATTATCTGAGGTTGAATGTTTGTCGTGGTGACAGTTAAGTGTCCTGAAAACCAAATTTATTTTCTATGTACTTAAAAAAATGCTGCACTCTCAGCTCAGCTGTGCATCATGTTCAGATCTGACTATTTTAGCGATGCCGACGTTCCTCCAGAGCCACACATACCTTTGTTCTGTTAAGAAAGTAATCTTTTAGGAGGTCAGAAGTCCACCCCCAACAGGATTATGCCGATGTTTTATTTACAAGGCTACCCTTAGTAGACATGCAATTTTATTTTACATGGTATAAGGTCTGTTTATCGAGACACTTTTTCCTCAAGAGCAAAATCCAATAACCAGAGGGGATGGTTGATGTGTAAATTCAATGGGGCTGTTGATGCATTCCTCCATGTTGAATAAGATGTGCATCAGTTCAAGTGCATCGCAGAAAACATGAAAAAGCCACTGTAGCAAGAACCAGTGAAAAGCTCGTTTTGAAATGGTTGGAACTCAACACAGTCCACTGCCCGAGCAAATTAGAAGGTTTTCACTTCGGGCGGCACGGATCAGTGCCAGATGTCACACTGTGCTTTGTTTGGCATTCCTATATCACATAGAATCAGATATAGTGATTTATAAATCATGTAATAATTTATAAAACACATAATGATAACTGCTATTGGGGTTTCAAAATGGTGTCAAACAAAAATGCCCATAAAGAACAAATAGAACCCAGGAGAACATTCAAGATTGTCTACGCCCCTAAGTGGCAAAACCACAGTTAGAGTGGCCAAGTGGCAGCATGCCAAGAGAAGCTACAGAACAAACACCAGTTTTAGTGTGTTTTACACCATCTATATTTACTGAAATCAGATTTTACTGATACACTCTGACTTCTGAGGGCAACTATCAGCGAATCTAGTTCAGTTGCATACATCATCACTGCTTTTTCTGTTTAAAAACTAAACTTACCAACACTGGACATCTCAGGCACGCTGGCCACGTAGGTGTCCTTACTGAACTTTGGCTCGTTGTCGTTAATGTCGTGGATTTTGATGATGAAATCAGAGGCCCTCTCCAGGACCTGTCCAGAGCTTTTGTTGACTGCTTTAGCACTCAGCGTGTAGGAGGACCTCTCCTCTCGATCCAGCCGCCTGGTCGCGTGAATATCACCTGATTTCTCATCGATCTCGAAAATCGTTCCGGCTCCATCTCCTGTAAGAACATACTTAATGGATCCATCCTCCGAGTCCATGTCAGAATGAAGCTGCAACGAAAGCACACAGAATTGATTTGTTCACCTCATGTTCATCCATGTAGTTTACATTCTTATGTGGGCATTTCTCTAAGCCATAAAAATTGGAAATTCTTCAGAGATGTGTAAATTGACTGGAGTTTATAAAGCAATATGATTTCAGTGAAGAAATGAATAAGTGTAAAAGTAAATTTCCATGAAACATTTGTCAGCATAAAAAATAAAGCTTGTTAGGAGGTACTCTTGTGTTTTTAGGGTCTTTTCGGTCTAAAATATAGCGGTAAACCTTTAGTCAGACATTGCAAAAACTAAAGAAGTTATTATCAAAAATGTTTATACCAAACACTTACTCCTTTGCTTCTGAATAGCGTTACCATCCAAACAAAAGTTTCTTCACCAAGGTACAAATAACATAAACACACAAATCTACAACATATTCCTTATGTGTCTGTTCAATTAATTGCTCTTTGTATGCTGCATTCAATCTCCTGGGAGAACGGGGCATCCTTATCATCTATACAAGGGGTCGAATTAGCTCAGTGGGTAGAATACTTGCCTCTGGACTATGAGGTCTTAGGTTCAAATCCTACCCCCAGCACCACCACTGGGTCCCTGAGCAAGACCCTTAACCCCAAGTTGCTCCAGGGAGACT
>JBBKCR010000101.1:33200190-33216474 GCA_037577295.1 Ladigesia roloffi
CAAGGCTCTTTACTTTCAAGTTGCATTTTCTGTCCCTGGACTCATAGAGATCATTTAGAATCTTACATTTTTAAGACCACAGGAGCTTCCTACCCTTAACAAAAGCTGGTAATTCACAATTCACAATGTCTTCATGTTACTCATTACTACACAAGCACAATATATTGACAAACTCCAGAAAGCAAAACCCTCTTTCTCTGCTTAGTGTGGTTCTATTAAAGATTATTAATTCAGCAGTAAACTGCATTAACGATGTTGAATTTGTATTTTACACCTGAAGCACGATCGGGTTGTTCTTGTTTCACCACCGGGGACTGGACCATGTGAACCTGTTAAAGGTAATTTATCATGATGTGGGATGGAGTCTGAGATGAAGCTCATACATCACTGCCATGTTTACCTGTGAACAATTCAAGATGAGCTTTATCATCAGCTCGCCATTTTGCTCTGCATGCATTTATGCTGGTCTGAAGGATCTGTGCGTTGTCAGAAGAAAAGTTTTTTTTGATGCAATGGTGATTCAAGTATCCTTTGGTAAGTGTTTCTTTCTCATGACTAGTATAGTGTGCATGGACTATTATAATTTGATTAATGATGTCTTCATACAGCAACTTTCGGCTTGTAATTATGAAGATGTTCCACAATGCATGACATTCATGGTCACCTGTTGTGGCATCCATTGCTAAACGAATTTATTTATCATAGAATTTATGGTTCAAACTGGTTAATAAAGCCACTAGCTATTACACAATTCTGCCATCATTTACTAACCCAGCACAAGCCTCCTGCCCCTCCATAACCCCAGGTGATGAAGTCCAGAGTGAAGACCCACGTGATGGTAGTCAGGGTAAGAGATTGACAGACATTCATCATCGTTCAGCGGGGACAGAAAAACAAATCTATCCTCATTGAGCCTGTCAGTCTCCATTGCTTTCTCGAGATGGAGTGGGAATGTGACAGTCCACCCACCCAGAAAAGTGACATGGTCATATGGTGACACTTCACTCATGGAGGCTGTCACACCGAACATCATGATGTGAAAAACCGCAAGTTTGGAACGTACAGTTGATAGAGAGTGAGTGAAAATGATTGATGAGGAGTAACAAAAGCACCACACCAACCCACTGTCTGATTACTTGAACTTTTGAATGAAAAACGAAAATTTGTCCCAGAGGGCATCCTGTAGTTGTTTATGTAGAAAAAAAAAAAAAAAAAGAAAAGAAATTCCCGCCACTTAATGAATAGTTATCATGGTTAAAATCCTATTTGCATAAAGAATGTGGATAAGGTCTCCTTGATAGTGATGATAATGAGACTAAATTAGATGAGATTCAGCCTTTTCTTATGCTTCAATTAACTTCCAATTTATTTCATTCTGGACGATAGCACAGACTGTCCAGAGCGATATGTCCAGTGCCTGCTAACCTTAACGTTGTCCTTAATTGCATCTAAATTAAATTTTTGAAGCAAACATTAGCATTTTGCATCAACACTGTCCCCAGGTAGGGTGGGGGGTGTATGACTGAAAAGCACAGTAATGGAACAGTTGCTATACTAATTCGAGACTAGTAATAATGCAATAATAGGTTACCACAACAGATGCTTTCAGCAAATGTGGTGCTTAATGACTCTCATTTCAAAATTGGTGAATCCATTAACACGGGTCTATTTTGGCATGAATCCCTATAAATGTGCATCTCCATTGCATTCTACATGTTTTTATTGGTTTATATAGCCTACTGTAAAGCATGGTCATTTCAAGAGAGAGATTTTATTGCCTGTGACAGCTACTGAAGTTCCGGCCACATCAGTATTCCCCTGGTGTTTGGGGGTAAGGTCATTACTGAATGCAAATAAATGTTACCACAGATAAACCACTGACCTAAGATTGGATTAGAATAATAAAGAAAGGGCAAATTTACATTTTTGTTCTTGCTCATTCTCTCCTTTCATCCTTACCTCTGTATAGCAACAAATCATTCTTCTTTGTTTCCTTGGTGTTCCTGCATGTGTTCTTCAAGATTCGCACATTCACATGACCACAGGAATCTATAATACTAAGCAACAGGATTGAAGGCCTGAACGTGTCTCTTGCCCTCTCTATGTATTTGTACTGGTTTCCCTTATATGGTTCGCGTGATAAAAGCATGACTTACCAGTTCAGAGGTGATCACCTGCTCTGGTTCGAAGCTTGGTAAAGCTGCACCTCCTGCCCTCCATGCCTGGATGAGCTAGGAATGCAGAATAATAACCTCCATCCAATGCTAAATGCCAGTCAGGTGGATGCTGCAACGTTTTAACATTCTTATGTACTTGTTTTGATATGTTTGACAGTACTGTGTGGTTACTAGCTCAAAGAATCTGCTTCACAGAGGCAAATCAACCTGCTACTGTCATGCAATAGAAGAGAAATGAAACTGACTTTTTTTATTTAATTGACTGTAACTAAAAAACAAAGATGAATAACAATGTTCTACAAAATAAATAAATAAATAAATAAATGTACCAAAAGGGTTTTGGAGTAATGGCATAGAACAAAGGTTCCCAACCTTTTTAAATCTTAGGCCTATACTTCAAATCTTAAAAGCCTTTGCAGTAATGTAGGCTATCAAATTTGACATGACCGTATGATCAAACATCGTTGTTCAATATGTCAGGGGATATATAATACTTTAATTTACAGAGAACTCTAAATATCACCATAAATCTATGAAATTTACCAGACCGATCAAGCTCAAATGAATTCGTTTTGTTTTCGACCATTTTATGTATTATGCCTATATGCAAATATAACATAATAAACAATGTCACCTATCAAATTTGACTTGACTGAGTGATAATGAGCATAATTAACAAAATTAACTTTTAAAAAATTCTTGATGAATTCCACATTATATAAAAAAGTAAAAACTTACAACTAAACTATAGGCATAACCTATAAACAGATACCTGTATATTATAAAACTTTATTATAAAAGTTTTCTTTTTGACCAGTTAAAATGTATCTTTGGTTGAATGGCTATATACCATGACAGTTTTGCATACAGTCAACACATAAATAAAGAAATAAACATATGTTGGCCAACTGCCCCCTCAAAATACACTCTTGGCCTGCAGGTTGAAAGCGATTGAGATGAAAACACACTATTGGTTTTCTAAGGTGCAGTTTGGATGACACCTCTTTTAAATGTGAGGTGCAGTGAGGTGCAGAACACACTTTTTACAGGGCAGGTTAATACTTTTGCAGAATGACCTGTCTTTTTTATAAGCTCAGTTTTTTTAATATTAATAAAAAGTGGAGAGGAGAGGTTTTCCATTCACAGTATTTTTTTTTCTCCACATGTAAAAATGAAAAGAAAGACTGGATAGTTTGAAAATATATCGCCTGAATGATCCCTAATGATCCTTTCTGTGGATGTTTGGGAAAGATCCATGTGTGTAGTTGAAATATATAGCAAATAATACAATATAATGTTTTTTTTATTTGTTTATTTATTTATACCACTTTTCAAATGATATCAGTTTTAAAAATCTGTGGTGATTTTCCTGCTATTTTCAACAGATTCGACTCACTTGCCAGCCTAGAACCATATGAAGACCATTATTTGACGACAACAATTATGACCAGCGATATAGCATAAGCCCATTGTAATGAGCTGTTTATCTCAGAATGGGTTTAGTGATTGTATGTAATTAATTAAGATCTAGATCTTCGGATTGCCATTACCTCGTCTGTTTGTCTCCAGAAAAAACTGAAGGGGCGAAACAAGGGCCTCCACATAAGCTCTGACCCTGTGAAATATGCCTTGAATTATATTCAACTGTGGAGTCATTATGAGCACAAAGTGGTTTTCCTTACTCTGACTGTTTATGCCAAAGAGTGTGCAACCTGCTTCTGACAAAGCCAGACTGTAGGACAGCAGGGGAACAGGAAGGAGGCGTGGGAGGGTGTCCAAGGGATGTCGGCATCCAATCTGCACCTGTCTTCCATGACCCAATGTGTTGACATAATGCCCCTGGGTGCAGTCATTTAAAAAGGTATCAAATATTCATTCAAGAGATTCCTATTTACCCCCTCTTTTCTGCTCCAGAAGCTTTAAACTCTAAGCAAAAAGAGCTATAAGGTATTTAAATGCAATGTTAAAAAGGCTACAATTGTCATTATGTGAAATAGTCTTACCGTGTGCAATAATATTGGCATTTTCCTAAATAGGTGCTAAATCATTTCATTGTTTGCATTATTATCATTATGTGCTACCTTCTTACCATATCTGCAACATGCTGGCAAATATCCAGGGTGTAGCTCATCTCGACCCTAAATGCAGGATAAATGGGTAGAAAATTGATGGATTATTACCATGTGAAATATCACTAGTTATGTCAATATTTCTGATCTAGTACTGATCTCTACTGCATGCAATAATGTACTTCTAAACACCATTTGTGTTATCAGTAATTCACTCAGCTGGAAAACACTTGTCTGCAGTTAGGTTTTGATTCCAGGCACTGAAGGTGGACTTCCATGATCTTTTAACATTTATTCTCCAAATGAAAAAGGAACGAGGGCCTAAAAACAAATGAAACTAGAGACAGATCGAGTGGAAACAGGAACAGGAAGTCAGTGGACTGACAGCCAAGCTCTCATCTAAAAAAATACATTAATACACATGTCCTCTTCTATGACTTAAAAATCCTTTAACTGTCGGAAACCAGGGAAGTTATCTATAGCATTTAATCCCAGCATTTGTGTATATAGCATAGTGCATTTTATATTGTGTTTTTCTGCTGCTTTTTAATTGGATTTATTTAGACATAATCATTACACTTGTCTCTGTGTGTCTGTGCTGTCATGACATAAGCAGTTTCCTCCAGGAACAATACATTTTCTAATTCTGATTTTTAAAAAGTCTATGACTTGGAACAGCAGTGCGTTTTTCTTGCTCAAGAGAAGATGTTTTCTAAAGAACCATGTAAAATAGGATCTCAGTAACCATGCAAATAAAATATGAACTGCTTCTTTACACTGTTCTATATACTAAAAAAACCCTGAGGAACCCACAGTTCAGTTCACACAGTGAGAATCCCACAGCAGGGCTTTGTTTCCCTAAACCACTGTTGTGTTAATCGTGCCTGTAGTTTGTGCAGAAAGATTTCGACATCCACTCCAGCATACTTATTTGATTTGACTGCACACCACCGTGGGTGAAGGTAATTCTAAACAGCTCCTCAGATTTGATTAGAGCGACTGACTGACGCAGGAGAGCCATGCTTGCAACCCTTCCCCAGCAAGGCTCATTTGTTTCCAATTAAAAAAAATGACACCCTCCTGTAGCCATTTCCACAAATCTGCTCTGTTTGCCATCTATGTGTTCCGTCCCTTCAATTTGCAACTGGTGTTTGACCACAGTGCCTCAGAAGCATTACCTCGAAAAGCCAGCAAAATAACAGTGTAAAATATTTATTTATTGCCTTATTATAAATTAATTCGCAAAGCGGTATGTGTCATTTTCACTTGGATTATTATAGACCTCTAAACTCTAAAGCTGGAGCTCTCGCAATCCTTCCTCCTCCAAACGTCCTCTGGTTGACACCCTGATTGACAGTTAGACAGAGGCTGAGTGAAGAACTGAAGCTGTGAATGTGGATATTTATTAGGATGATTGACAGAACAGAAATAACAATGACTCCTAATGCTTTAATTGACAAATCGAGGAATACAACTTTATCGCATTTGATTGCAATCGAATTGTGTGTGCTCTGCTGGTTTATTTGAAGATGAAATAACCTCTGGCTGTGCAATATAAGTCATTTTATGAGATGCTCTCAAATGACAAGATGAATTATTTAGTAAAATTCAATAGGCGATGCTTTTGATAACTGCAGCTGAAATTTAATCATTGGCTTAGGTGGGTGACAGTAAAGACACACGGTGGCTGGAGAACACATTTGTTTACAGAACCTGTAAGGCCTGCTAAAGCCAAAATCAAAGCAGAGGAACATCAGTGCATGAACCCCAAACCAAAAGCCAGAGTGAAAACAATTAGGTACCTCATGTTCAGAGGTGAATTATTTATCTAAGATTGATTCCCTGGGTTCTGGTATAGGGGAAATGGGAAATTCAATACTGTGTGTGTGTGTGTGTGTGTGTGTGTGTGTGTGTGTGTGTGCGTGTGCGTGTGCGTGTGCGTGTGTGTGTGTGCATGTGCATGCACACGCTCATGTATTTTTGACTCATCGCTCCCTCAGCTATATTTGATATTCTCTGAGAGAGAGAGAGAGAGAGAAAAAGAGAGAGAAAGAGAGAGAGAAAGAGAGAGAGAAAGAGAGAGAGAAAGAGATTGCAGTCACTGATATTCTTTGTGTGCTCATCAGAATGAAATATGAAGCTGTTGATGTGGACAGAGCAGAGCAGCTGAGAAAAAAAAAACCTGAATCTCTAACCTGAAAAAAATCAATCAGCTTTGTAGAAAAGAAAATGATTGGAATATTTAAAAAAAGAGCATATTTAATAATTCAGTAGTAGCCTGACATTCATTAACACTTTTAACAACAGGGTCCAAGCCTTCATTACTTTCTCACATAACTGCATAATTTACTAAGTCATTTCACAGTGGTTGCTCCGTAATTCATAGTCATTAGTGTATTAAGTGCCTTGTCATTAATAGCAGGGTACAAAACAGAGTGTAAAGGGTTAACTGAGTTAAAGTGAATGAGTTTAAGTGAAATCTGGTAAACACAGACAATGAAAACAACAAAAAGATTAGAAAAAAAGCGCATACAGAAGTGCCTCTTTAAAAGGTGCACACTGTTTGTATCTATAATTATTGTCCATTTTACGAGCTCTTCTGACCATCTAAGGTCCACTTTGTAGTTCAATATAACAGACTGTACTCTTTCCCTTAGCACCTTTTACATCATGCACCAATGATCAGAACCCCTACAGGACCAATTGAGTGGGTGATAATTTTCAGCACAGCAGTGACCATTGCATGTTTGTGTTTTTTGCACACAGTGGATCACACACTGCAATGATGGTGGAGTGTTTAAAACTATGTCCACTTTATTAGTCACATCTAACATTTTGGTCCACACAACAGATACAAAGTTAATGATAGTTAATCTGTATCAGTCATCCTCTAGTCCTTCATCAGTGGTCAGATTCTGCCTAAAGGATATTGTTGACCAGATACTGTCTCAGTCCATCAATGACACCAAGACCTGTTAACAACTGAATGATTTACTCTGGGCCACACACACTAAATATTATAACTGAGTCAGTGTCACTGCTGTGCTGAGACTAATCTATCACTCAAATAATACTCACTGGTCTGGTGGGGCTCTTGAGCACAGATGTGAAAAGATGAGTTGAAGAAACATACAAGTACTTTTTAATACAGTATTTAATTGCTATTATATGGTTAGTATTGCTGATGAGAATAAGAAGAACTTTATTTATCTCATTGTGTCATTGACATACTCAGTGCAAGAAAAGAAAGAATACATTATTAAAAAGGACAATAAACAATAGTGCAACACAATCACAAGACCACTAGTATAGCAAATTACAGTTTAACACTGATATTGCTGTATATAAAGATTTAGTGTGCAGTACCTCAAGACTGCTAGCGGCACTTCTGAAGTTCCCTTGAGCAAAGTTCCGTCCCCACACACTGACCCCTGGGCGCTGTGCTCCTGGCTTCATTCAGTGAATGTGTTAAATTCAGGGAAATAATGTTGTGCTGTTCACACTGTGTGCTGTGGCATGTCCACGTATGACAGAATGATCAATTTACACTTTACACTTCCTTACACTTTACCAGCAGATCTGTAGCCCAAAATGTCTCATGGAAGTGACTTAGTGTTAATGAAATAAAAATTATTTATGCAATTAAATTGCAGCAGATGATAATGAGATTAACCTTAAATAAAACTCATTCAATTTACAGATGAAAAAGCTTAGTTGAGAATACTGCACAAATTTGATTCAGAACAGACTAGAAACGAGATAGGTGTACCTAATGGTTTGTAAGTATTGAGATAGCCAACTTGACTGAATTACTTTGGCATCATGTCATTAGCTGAAAGGGATCAAATGACATTGCTTTCCAAGCCACTGAGAGGGCTGATCAGCCCTGAGGAGGCTGACTCCTGCTGACCTAGGCCATCTGCATGTTGATTCATTATCTCTACTTTGGCTCGAATAACCAGGAGAAAATAAATTATTTTCTGCTAATTGACACTATTTCAAAATCTATTCATTGTAAATTCTCTTCGTTAACTCCCCTGGCCACTTTTTGTTGAAACTAGTGTTCATCCTTTGTTTTTGTTTAGTTTTACGCCACATTTTCTAGGGCCAGTCTGTACACCTTCTCCTCAAACTTTCTTGGCTAAGTTGGTTTGGTCACCTACAGTGTGTATATCTATTTTAGGGTGTGTTCACACCTTGCAAGTTTAATTAAAAATAACTCTGGTGTGGCTCCTCTAATAGTGTGATTCAGTAGAACAAGTGTGAACGTTGTCTTTCAAAGTCTGGTTCACACCAAGTAAGCAGACACAGATCCTTAATGAGGTCAATTTGAATCAGCTTTCAAACTAACTCTGCTAACGTTCGTTTGAAAAAAGTACATGAAACAAACCAAAGATGACTTTTCAGGCCAAACACAGAATGGACCGCAGTCTTTTCTTTACATTCTTTGCTGTTTCTTTTCAGGAGCTCTGAACTGATAATTATCACATCGTTTTGGTTCTAAATGGTGAAAGCAGGTTTGGTATACTGACCACAAATATCACTTATTTAGTTACATACAGAAATGGCAAAAAAATACAGCATTTTACTGTATACCAACAGCGTCATTATTATTTGCATTAAAAATAACGTTAAAAATAAATGATTGTTAATAATGTTACTTTAAAACATAATGTTTTGTGGCAAGACTGTTAAAGCTGTGTGTTACAGCTTTACTCTTCTTCACAGTCTTATGGCAACAACCTGGTCCCACAAGATTTTGTAAAGTGATACAATATATTCAAAAATGTGCTGCAATGATGCTTTAGGCCTTTTTTTTGTGCTAGGACAACGCTTCACTAATCTATGTAGTTTAATGCGCAATTCGCATCAGCACTAATTGGTGACTGAGGGACAACCATAGAGAAATTTGCACACGTCATCTTAAGAGTTTTTCACCATCTGTGCCTCCAATTCATGCGAAGCTGTCTTCTGTTGTAGCCTATAAATGAATGTTTGTATGCATTATTGTGAAAATATACTAAACAATTACCACTAAAAGTGTATAATAATGAATTAATTCCTAATGGTTTTGTTTACAAAGCAGTTGAAACAGGTCGAAAGAGGAATATTCCCAAACTCTGACCCCAAACTTCACCCTAACATTAACCCCAACAGTCACCAGTTAGTGCTGATACTGGCGATGTTACGCACTGCACATTAAAGGGGACCTATTATGCAAAATTCACTTTTTTTAAAAGTTTAAAAAGTAATTTGAACAAAATCACTCTCACATAAAGGGTCACTCTCCCATGACCAGGTTTATTATTCACAGTTTGGCTTATTTTCAAAACCCTTGGTTTCAGGGCTCTGTCTGTTACATGCAAATAAGCTGTTGCTGACCACGCCCCACCCGACCAAAGCCCCACCCACCCCACTTATGCCCCTCCATCTAAACAGTTCATTTTTAGATTTCTCTTTATGTGAGAGGTATTTTGTGCAAAGAACTTCGTAAACATGTTTTGTATAGCCAGTAGATAAGTAAGGTGAGTTTTGCATAATATCTCCCCTTTAAAAGACAAAAAATAGAATTTATGTTGTGATGGCTTCGCAAAAAGTCATGAAATCGGGTAGTATGGGAAGCATGGTAATACATGACCTTAATGCTTGAGAACTTTGTAAGACATAGATAACCTGAGAAATCCACAAGCTCACACAAAATTATTGCCATATAAAAATCATAAAACCAGCTCAATCAGCTGTGATTTTCTTTTTTTTTTATCGTTTGTTTGCACCTTTTGATCGAGATTTTGTTTATAATAATACCTTCCTCACCCTCAATACCCCCCTTCCCACTCCTGGTCATTAAAACTTTACATTTCATCAACGATAATTTACTGTCCCCTTGCTTCATTTGACCCCTGTTCTGCTTAAGAAGTAGTCAATGAAAGGTCATTAATTAAAAGATAACAAATATAATATGCCTTATATTAGGCAAAGAGCACTTGACAAAGAAAACTCAGTGTATCCCCACTTACTACAATGGTCTGCAATGGTTTTAGCAGAATGCATTAGATCTTCTTTACTAATTAAATATTAAATAAAAAGTCAGATTTAAAGTAATTGTGATGAACAGGCATATTATACACAGTACTTTCAATAATGTGCTCATCCAAAACGCCGGAAGGCAAATCATCTGGTTTTGAGTTTTGTGCACAAGCTATGAAATAAATTACAGAACTTTTTTTTTCAGATGATGCATGTTTCATTCATTTTGAAAACCTGAATACGGTTTTGAATAAGACTAACCAGAGCTGGGAGTCCCCTTGATGGGTCTGAACTCAATCAAAAATAATGAGGTGTTAGATAATTACCATGGAACCAAAAGTAGGATAAATCTCTTTTAATGTTTGTGGAAAGAAGTTCAAAGTCGGTAGAAAAATGTTAATAATGAATTAAAGTACAATTACGAACAATAGAAGGGAAGTGCAGTGTTGAAGTTTTTGCACTCCACTTTTCCTTCAGGGAAATTCCCCACACATTTCAAATTCTAATGTGCAGATAACAACACGGGTGGTAGTGGCCCAGTGGGCATGATGCTTTCCTCTGGACCAAGAGATCATGGGTTCAGATACCTTCAGTATACCACCACTGGGTTCCTGAGAAAGACCCTTAACCCCAAGATGCTCCAGGGAGACTGTCCCCTTTAGTTAGGGAATGGAAGTCGCTTTGGATAAAGGAGTCTGATAAAGATGTAAATGTAAGTGCATCTGAGAAATGCAGCTTTATGTCTGAAAGAAGAATGGATCAATAATTTGGACTGCTGTGACAAACGCCATCAAGTGAAGTTTCTTGTTGACATTATCAAGATAGTCATCATGCAGAATTTACACTTGACAGCTCTGTATACTTGAATGGCATTTCTAGTCATCGTTCATCATTCATCATCCCTTTTATCCAACATCATTTTACAAATTCCCATCAGCCCTTTACTAATACTCCAATATTGAGAACACACTAATAGACAAACAAACTGCACTGATTGGAAATACCATGGACATGCAGTTATGAAAAGAAAATTGCAAATGCCATTTTCTTCATGGAATGAGATGCAGATTTTAGCTTTGTATTCCCGTTCATCACTGTGAGAATGTGGCTGATTTACATTAAAGCTTTGAATAGCAAATTTATTTTTTTTCTGCTCTTCCTCATTCTGGGCAAATATGAAGGTCTGCTTTCTGTTAATAACTTCCCAAGTGCAGTCAAGTCCTAATAGACACAGAATATGAACAATTTCCCTATAGTTATTTTTTCCAAACTGCACTTCTTTTTTTTTTTTACCAGGGAAGTGATAATTTACCTTCCCGGGTCTTGCTATGTAAAATATTGAGAAATCTCATTATTTTCATGGTCAATTTTAGAGATAGGGCAAGTTTTGCAAAGCTTGAAAACAGAAGAAGCAAGTTTAGCGTAGCATGGAGAAAGGTTTACACTAATACCAGAGACACAATGAGCGATAAACACTCATTGCTTAGCTGTTTTAGGACTTCTGCATTGACTCCATTGTGCCTGCTTCAAAGTGGAGATTATGTGGGCACCACTGTGTAATCCGCAGTATTTCAAATTTTTTTCGCCTCTCTCTGGAAAAAGAATAGAGAAATATGCCTAGATCCACATATCTGTGCCATCTTCCACTAAAATATACAGCATAATATATAAAAGAATTTTTGCCTGGATGGTGAATTGTTTATTTGTAAAGAGTAAATATACTGCTGTGAGGTATGAAATGTAAGTAAGTCTTTGCTTAAAGCTGATGGTTGACATATTCACTTAATGGAAGTCAGACCTGTTGACATAACAGGAAAACAGTAGCAGTACTGTAATATAACAACAGTACTCTGTTGTACAGTGGGTAAAATGTCATAAAAAATGCACAGATGCATCAGAATATTCAGTATACAGAAGAAAAGCATGCAGAATGTGCATTATATTCAGAAGAAAGATAAGCATTTTGCTTTTCTACTCTATTTCATGGGTACAGGAGGCTTCATCTCTTTCTTTAAAGACTAAGGGCCAGATTAACTAACTGAGCTCAGCTGGCTGTAGTTAGAGCCTGGTTTACCATGACCTGCCATTTAAATGATATTGCATGCAAACTGGTTCATTAGAATAGTAGCATTAAAATACAGATTGAATCTGATCACGCCTCAACCAGCTGTGGAAGAAAACACACTGAGAAAGAAGAAATTATGTGTAGAAGAACTGGAAGTTCTGATGGATGAGGCGAGTCTCAGTTGCTAAAAGAAGAGCAGTTCAAGAAAGCGCTCTGGGAAAAATAAAATTGCAGCTAAAACAATGAAAAGATTGATCCAGATGAAAATCTGTCAAACATTTCATGGAACTGTCCCTAAAGCTTAAGATTTGTTTGCATCCACATGATTGTGTTTATTTTAGAATGTAATATAATTTAAACTGTGCAAAACCTGCACATGACAAATAGCACAGATGTGTCAATCATCATAATTCCAAAAACAATAGTTTGTAAAAAACTATGTAGTGCTTTAAGTAGTCCGTAGTATTAGTTCTGTTCTTCGCGCCAGCGCATGTTGAAATAAGAATATTTAAATCTCTGGCTGTTCAGTGCAGGGGGGGCATAAGGAAGGCCAGGAGCAATTCTAGGGGAGCGCTGGCCCCCCTGGCCCCTGTGTAGATCCACCTATGTCCTGAGGTATTCATTCGTGGGGTATTTATTTCTAAGGTATTCATCCTGAGGTAGTCATTCCTGGGGTATTCATCCTAAGGTAGTCATTCCTGGGGCATTCATCCTGAGGTAGTCATTCCTGGGGTATTCATTCTGAGGTAGTCATTCCTGAGGTATTCATCCTGAAGTTGTCATTCCTGGGGTATTCATCCTGAAGTTGTCATTCCTGGGGTATTCATTCTGAGGTAGTCATTCCTGGGGTATTCATTCTGAGGTAGTCATTCCTGGGATATTCATCCTGAGGTATTCATTGCACAGCTAAGCAATGCCAAGAAAAAAACTCAAACAAGTCTTTCCGTGGTTCGACTCCAGGAACTTGCTGAGATGCATTGGAAAATCAATGAGCACTGCAAGTTCCTTCCCATCGCTGTACCGTTTAGGTACAGCATGGCTCCAAGTTATGATAAGCCACTATTGGAGCATTTGACCAAGAGCAAACTTGCAGAAGTTAAACAGAAGGGGCCTTAGAATAGATTCTGTTTTGAGAGAGATAAAACAACTCCTGCCTTCTAGGTACACCCTGAACCATCTGAGGTTCACTTCTGAGACCCCCACACCCAATTTTCTAATCTGTCTAGCACTATTTTTCTGATTGACAGTGTCAAAGACGGCTCTGAGTTTTAGCAGTACCACTATTTTACAGAGTGTTTACATGAATTATAGCTTTATGAAAGCTGCTTCAGTATTATCAAACCTAGACGTAAGTTGTTGAAGAAGCCATTTAAATTCAAGTAATTATGGATTTTATTGAAAACTACATTCTCAGTGACCTTGCCTATAAATGGAAGATTCATAGGCCTATAATTGTCAGATGTGAAGGCACCCAGGTTTCTCTTTTTCAGGAAGGGTTTGAAAAGAGTGGTCTTTAGATGTGCCAGGAACATGCCTGAGAGACGAGAGCCATTTACAATTAGCAGAATCTTGAATGCTGAACAGCTGAAAACACTTAAAAAGCTTCTGGGTGGGGTGTTGAAACAGCAAATAGATGTCTTAAGATGCAGCACTGTTTCTTCAAGGGATAGATTGTTGTGTTGCTTGGTTTCTAAATGCCTATAAGGAATGTACGATTGCTGTATTTTTTCATATTGGCTGTGTTGTGTAAACTCTTCTTGTGAAGAGTGAGTTGGCCACTGTACGAAGGCTCTTAGAAAAATCTTTCTGTCAGAGAAAGTATTTCGTATTGTAATATGGGGTTCATCAGTTTCACTGCATACTAGAAACATATATAGATTCATTCTCATGGCTGGGATTATTAGAAATGCTCAGTGTGCATTCCAGTTTGGACACCAGTTTGGACACTTTCAGCACTATACATTTTTTTTTTCTTGTCTGGAAAAGCACAGCCCAAAATGAAAGTGAAATAAAATTCCTGCAAACTGACAATGGGTGAAAATTGGGCAATGCCATTACTTCTTTTTTTCAATCAGTTTGTGTAAGTAAATTGCTACAGTTCCCTCTCTTGATTTTGCACCTCAACAGTGACATGCTGTGATATGCATATTCATGAATTAGTCTATCTAAATCTAAAACTCCAGTACAATGAATCTGACCCAGTTTGGTTTAGTCTTGTGTAGGCTAACAGAGGACTAGCTTCTCTTTCGTTTTTGAGAGTTTAGTAAATGTAACAATTTCTCTAATTTCTTGTTCTCATTTCACAGTTGGCATGTCCTCACAACATGATTCTGTAATTCAAAGTAAGTAGCATGGCATACAGAGTGACTCACAAAATGAGGGATGGGAGGGTTTTCCCACACTTTCCATCAACTCTTGTTCAGCCAAGACCTAAAGCAGAACAGCCAATAGAAATTGTGCTCTATCATTTACAGATCAGAGAGGACCTTCTCACAAAATAACGGTAGACACTACCGACTTTATTCACTACACCACCTGTAACAGTGAAAGTAAAACGATCTGACAGATCTTCAGTATTGATTCAGTTGATAATGCTTGATCAGATTACAATTTGCCACTACGACCATCTGTTACACTGTAGTTTTTAAATAAGGCTTTCTCTGTGTGCCTCATATTTATCCTGTAGTTCTACTGTCAGTTTTCCCTATTCTTTCTTGATATCCCTCTGAGATACAGCTTGTTCCTTTGGGACTCTGTGGGTCTCTCTGTGTTTTTTCTTACTCTCCTGTTTGGTGGCCTCTCACCCCAGGGAATAAACCTTTCACTTACTTCTGCCACCATTCACAAGCCCTGCAGGGGAGCGGTATTAAAATTAGGTGTTATTTGCGGCACTTGCTTGAAGCCCCTGGGATCTAAACCATGCTAAAATCAAAGCTAATTTAGGAGAAGTGTAGAGGAGTTAAGAACAGTTGGTAAATGGTTCAAAATTCATAATTATTGCAAAGAAAACTGTCTCGGTAGCCTTCAACAAGGCACTTGACTCCAAGTTGCACATTGGGTGCAGCAGCAATAGAGCTCCCCATTGCCTTTTACGTACTGCTCAATCAAGGTCACCTCAAAAAGAGGAAAAAATGGAAATTCGTCTTGATGGTTATTCCCTCCTAATCAAGGTTGTCAGGGAAATAAATGTCATGTTTTACATTTCCATGTCCGACATTACAACTATATGAATTTTCAGTAGTCACACACACACACACACACACACACACACACACATATATATATATATATATGTATATATGTATATATATATACACTATAACCAGTTTTTGGGCTGAGAATTTAACCCGTTAATTAGATTAATTAATCACAGAAAAAAATTAGCGGTAATATTTTAAATGCAATTAATGCTTTAAGCCCTGCCACTAGTTGGCAGGCATGTAGAACTTCAATTCAATCTTTCCAAGTCCCAAGTCCTCAGTGCAGAGGAAGCGTGTGAGATTTGGAAGAAACAAAGATAAGAAGTTGTCCCGTGATCTCTTGTGAATGTTTTTTGGCAAATCTGACACGTAAGGGGGTAT
This sequence comes from Ladigesia roloffi, assembly GCA_037577295.1. Lineage (NCBI taxonomy): Eukaryota > Metazoa > Chordata > Actinopteri > Characiformes > Alestidae > Ladigesia > Ladigesia roloffi. Next base: position 33,216,110 of record JBBKCR010000101.1, read on the forward strand.
TTGCCTTTTAGAATCTATGCTCATGGGTCTTTCGGTTCAACTTTGGAGCGCAGCTGTGCCGTAGCATTAGTAGCTTTAGCATTTTGCTCACTCCAGACCTCCAGAGGGATGGAGACTCCGGCCGGAGTGCGTGAGAGAGCTGGGGGACGTAGGAGAGGCAGCAGGGTGATCTGGGTCTGAATAGGGCTGAAATAGTGATGATAATGGTGGCTGGGTGTCACGGCTCATTGCCGCAGGTAAGGAGAAGGGGGAGACGCTTCAGCAGTTAAAGTATAGATTTTAATAAAGAAACACAAAACAAGACAAGACAAGGCTCGTACTCCTCAAACGAACAAACAAAGCAAACTCTCTTGAACTCAGGGTAC
>JBBKCR010000101.1:33219419-33244008 GCA_037577295.1 Ladigesia roloffi
AGAAGTATAGGGACAACTAATATTCAGGAGAGGGAACACGGGGAAGGCGTGACGGAGACGAGGTGGCCGTCACACTGGGCTTGTTTTAGAAATGAGGAATATTATCAAAACTTACAACTGTCATATACTGTAACCTAATTCATAGGTTTGGTTCAGTCAGTGATAAAAATGTCATAACCATTGTAGCCTAAGTTATAGGAGTGTATTCAATGATAAGTGGTAAAAATGGCTTCTTTTAATGTTTGTATCCATGGGCGATTAAATGCGATTAATTAGATTAATTCATCGCCAGACCATGTAATTAATTAGATCAAATATTTTTATCGCTTGACAGCACAAATATATATATGTGTTTTTTTATTGTTTGTTTTAGTTGTGTTATCAACTTCCTCTTTGTTTGGTGCCCCCATGTGTTGCACATGTTGTATAACCCTTATTAACACTAAGTGTAGATGATAAGGTAACGCATTTTGTGTGTTCTGTGCACTAGAATTGTGACGAGAAACAGCAAAATGTGGAAGCTAATGGCCCTCATTATCACAAACACTCATAGCTCAAATCACTCTACTGTTACCATCCATCAGATTTGAACACTAATGGTAAGTACTATTATTATATTGTATATGTTTCTTGTAAATGTTTAAATATTTTTTTGATGTATACAGTTACATTTGTGTGGTTTTGTTTCCCAAAAAGGTCATACATAATTTGCACATGGCAATTTCCCACCTCGCATTATCTATTAAAATTAAACAAGCTGTTTTAATAATTTAATATTAAAGCTTGTATATCATCATCATTTTGTTTCATTATTTATTTCCTTTATAATTAAAAAAAGAAGTGGCTGCTGCTTACAATATGTGGAGCCAAGGGGAATAGTCAAAATGAATTGACTAAAATCCTGGTACTTCAACTTATGTTAAAATGTATTATAAAAGGTAATTTCATGACATTGTTTCTTCATACGTTACTTCACAAAAGCAATTTATTTAAAATAGTTCATTTTCCAGCTTCATTTCTTTTATGTGATTTGTATGAACTTGTGATTAAGTGAGTATTTTTGATACCGTTGACTGTAATTTACATACTAAAGATGTATTTAAAACGGTATTTTTTAAAATCATATGAGACCTTTAAGAAACATATGCATACTAAATCATCTATATATCTGTAGCCTTAAGGTGAAAAAAAAAAAAGATCAATATTTCCCTTTGTTTTTGCAATATGCCATGAGATCATATGACATCTTTTAAAGTTTATTGATTCAGACCATGTTTAATGAAGCTTTTACTGCAGATAACAGCTGTGAGAAAGAAATGGGTGTTTGTGATTTATTATGGTGATACAATGACCGGCTAATTATCTTTAAAATATGAGAATGTGTTCCAGCCAAAGAAGCACAATTACAATTAATGGCGTCCACTGAAAGTTACTCATTTTTTGTTAGAACAGAATGAGGGCAAATGCATTGTGCTTTGTCTTTCTTACTCCCCTAATTCATTGCTCAATGTCTGGTTAATTTTAGAGTCAACAACCATTTTAAACTAACTGTTAATAAGATGGTGAAATTTTAATAGGGGGTAAATTCACTTTAAAATACTGTACAGCAAATTTATTTTATTTCATTTGCAGGTCGTTGACACATAATATATATTTTCAGTTCTGTCAGTCCATCAGTCAATCAATGCAACATCAGCAAATCAACCCATTCTTTTGAATTGTAGGAATGGAATTTTTGGCAAAATAAAGGTGTTTTCCCACTTTGTTCTGTAAACTATCTGTTAGTCAAAAGGTGAATCTAGTCAATATATTTCAGAATATACTTACGTTCCGGAAACCCCTTTCTTTGGATGGTTCGCTGTAGTAATTTTACAAAGGAGTGATCATTCAACTAAATATGTAATAAGCTGAACCTTAAGTTTCATTAAAAAAAAAATTTAACACTAGAGTCACTGCCACCCAAAACTTGAATCTATCCTTAAACTTCAAAAATGTCACTTGACAGTTTGTAATTCATCTGTAGATAACCTATAGGAATCAGCATAAAGTGTAACCAATATTTCCATCTTTTTAACATTCTATTTATTTTTAGACTTTAAGTTCTATTAGGTTGTTTGTATTTACTGTAAAAGTGACTGGTAAAGTTATTTTTAAGTACAGTTTCTTTTTTAAATGTTCAAGAAATAATACTTGGTTATAATTCATATTTGAAAATTAATTGATCTGTCAGTAGAGTAATATTATATAATACATTTATTTTATGCAAATATGTAAAATAGTAAAGTAGCAAAAAATATTGTTTATAAATCGATAGTTTGTGGAAATAAGTGGAATCAGCCAGAATTTCACCAAAACAATTACCCAGCTTGATGCTTATCTTAACTCACCATGACACCTAAGGCCTCACCTACTGCAAAGGAGTGTAATCTACCCAATGGAAAGTGAGACATTGACAGAAGACTCTCCTGAACTATAGTTTTGCTCCTTGAAAGTTGCCTCCGGGGGGACCGAGCCTTAGGGAGCCACCTGTCTGACACCTGATTCCCCACAGAGCTGCTTTTTGTATCAGAGGCACATCGAAAATGCCAGGATGGTCCTTCATTTTCCAGGCGCAATCGTGTTTCCCCTTAAGATGACTGTTACCTAATTATGCAGGTGCCATGATGCATGACTAACGCTACACCTCTTTCATCCACCCCTGCTGTAATTCCACCTCCCCCCAAAACTTTAATTGGTCTTCATTATAGAAGCATTTCCATGAAAACTGCGAAGACTTAGCCACCTGCTGGTCCCTCGCATTTTTTGTGTGTGCACTCTTTGAAAAGAGACAAATTACAAAGGCAGAAATGCCTAATGATTTCGTAATAAATTCATACTTCCCTTCTTCTCGGGCATGCTTCGGCTTCCTCTTCCATCATTAGACTTGTGTACGATGTGGGGGATGCAGGGGAGTTCCTGCTTGTTTAGTGGATTTAATTATGTACATAAGGCTGTGGGTCAGCCTCCCCCGCAGCGACTGCTTCAGCGCTATGTGCCAAGGTTACTGAGGAAAGCCTTTTGGTTTGAGGGCAATGTCCTGGTCAGCTCATCTTCCTGTGTTTAAGTGGAATTTGATTAGGAGTTAGTTAATTAGGCCTGATGGAAGGGGAGATCACTACTTCACTATGAAAGCTTTGTCTTATTTCATGCATCGCTCCATCTTTATGTCTGCTGTTCCACGTAAAAAATTGTAGAACCTAAGGAAAATGAGGGTAGCATTCTTAGTTAATACTTCAAATGATGAATTTCCTAATAAAGGGTTGATACATAATTTATAATCAGGATGTTAATTAGGTTGTAGATAGTTTATAAATCATTAATAAGCAGGTATAAACATGTTACAACACTTGTCAGACATTAATAAAGGCAATTTTTTGACAAGATCTCAGATCTTGCTTGTTGCTGAGCTTATCTTATCTCTTTCTCAGACAGGATGTTTAACCATCTGCTTCATCAGGTCTTTGTTAACCTGCTACTAGCATTACATAACCAGATTCTGCCAAATAGTGAGCCTGCATCAATGTATGTCAGCTGTTATAACTTGTTAATAGCTGCTTATTAATAATTTATAAACTGTCTACAACCCAATTAATAATCTGATTATAAATAATTTATACCTCTTTTATAAGGGATGTCTAATTGTAACATGGTACCCATTCTCATAATACATTTACTACACAAACAGATTTTACTCTGATCTCCATACCCAACAGTGGAAATGTGGTGTAACCCCATGAAACCACATGTGAAATGTACTCCCTTTTCCTGAAAATGTCATGTTTAATTCCTGTCCAGTGGTGCAACACATTCAGGCCATACTGTTGCCTGACAGTCATCAGTGTAGGATACTTTTTTACTGAATTTGATATGTAGAAAACCTAGAATTTGAAACAAGAATGTGCCAGCTTTTATATTTTCTGTGACTGCAGATATGTGTCACTGTCCAGTTACCATTCAGTCCTGTCTGGGGTCAGTCACACTGCACTGATGGAGTCGGAGAAAATCTAGTTAGAGCAGAAGACTTTCATTAATAGCACAGTGTGCTGTGAGCAGGTGTTAGTGGAAAATCTCTCCCAGTCCAATTTAAGAAGCCTTAGGCCAGCCTTTCACTCATTCCCACATCCATCACGGCTGCATATCAGGGGAGATCAACTCTGAACACACACCTCACAGCATTGATTTGAAACTTTCTATAAGAAATGTATTTGATTTACTTTCCATCAGATTTTCCGGATTCTTCCTCCTATATTGTCAATTACCTTTTATCTATATGCTTATATTTGATATATATGCTTTTATTTGATAAAATTGATCTTCTTTTGATGTTTCATCTTTTGATCTTATTACATACTGCAAAAAAACATAATATTAGTTGCAGATGACAGATGGTTTTGACTTAATTTCTCTTTAGTTCAGGTTAGTAGCTAATACTTGCAAGCAATCTCATTATTCCCATTATTATCTTAATTCATTGCCCATAATTGTATGCTATTATCTCACCACTTTGGTTTTTAAAATGATTGCCTTATAATTTCCCGATATTAAATCATTATGACTATTTCCATAGTATTCTGTCTTCCATGTTAGTTAGTCCTACCTGAATTAATATATTGTTCTTTTAATTCAGATTTGGTCATTATGATTCATAAAGAAGACACTCAACCTTCTTTGTTTTTTAATAACTTCTGTAATATACAGGAACTCCCTAGGAGAGAACATATGATGTTTCTCATCTATATTTCAGTGATATGTGTGAAAAAGCTTGTACTGAAGAAATATTCATGTGTGTGGCTCGAGGTTGTATAAGATGCCTGGAAATATTTTTTCTGCTTTACCCTCCACTGAGAAGTGTTGCCCCCGTGGTGTTCTAAGTGTTCTGTACATTTTAGAGAATGACCAAAGTGCATTTATAGTGAGAACCTGCTAGTAACACTTTAAAGCACACCAAAGACCTGCTAAAGCTTGGATTTACTAAATTATTCCATATTTTAAAATGTATGTTTTTTATGTAGCTTGTGATGCATAGATGAGCCTGTGTAGATTTGAAATTACTCCATCCTTTTCTGTTTGTGTCTTAGCTTTATTAGCCAATGTCATTTTCTGGCTCAAACTAACAACACAGATGAGCCAAGATACTATCTAGGGGTCAACAACATTTTTAATTCAGATTTTGTGCATTTAAGAGCTCAGATACTACATAATGCATGGCAACCGCTTATTTTATAGAAATTTCTCATCACGTTAACCCCTGAAGATGCGACTATTGCTAACCACAGCTTTCTAAATGATTGTGTGTGTGTGTGTGGTGGTGGGGGGTGGGGGGTTGTATAAGATAAATATCATTTCTGAGAACAGTACTAAAATATTCAAAACCAAATAAGTAACAAAAAAGCCTCTACGTTTTGAAGACTTTACAGACTAGATATTGAAGTCTAGCACCTGCAGATCTTTGATCTATGAACAGCATTGGGAACAGCATTCCCAACCAAATTATCTCTATAACTGGAGATCATTTTGTTTTAATTCAGCATGAAAAGCCCATTTAACCTCCTGCCACAGCCTTGCAGTGGGGCACCTTCCAGGACTTTGACTAGGACGGCTGAATGTTATTATAGTGAGCAGAATTCATACTTCTCCCAGGTCTGGAAACAGCACAGCATCACACTTCCCCCACCAATATTTGACAGTTAGGATGTTCACATTGTGGAATGCTGTGTTATCTTCATCTAAGGTGTCTTAAAACACATGTCACCACCATCTTAACACAAAGCTGGATCTAGTTTGAGTGGATTTTAGAAGTGAAGTGACTATTTTGTCATATATGAACACACCACAGCATGTAGTGTGAACAGCACAAAATTATTTCCCTGTTTTAACCCATTCACTAAGTGAAGCTTTTGGCAGCTAGGAACATAGTGTCTGGGAAAAAGAGTGTGGGGATGGTGCCTTGTTCAAAGATACCTCAAGGGTGCCACCAGCGATCCTGAGATTCAAACCTATAATCTTATGATCACAGAGGCAACCTGTGGCTATTCACTTCTAGTGTTCGTCAATGCTATCCCTGTAGATTTAGTACTGAAGTAAAATATATTAGTATGATGTACATACCCAATATGTCTTGCCTTAAATAGGAGATAGAGAGAGGTAGAGAAATGTGATGGAAAGAGTGATAGAGAGAAGAATATATTCACATCCTCCAGGGTCTGAGAAGACCCTTTTTTCCTTAGGAATTAAAATGATCATTTAAAAACCTTTAGGTTGTATTTCTCTGGGAAAGGTTTTTAATTGAGTTTACATCAAGAGACTGGAAGGGCCTATGCAAAGCTTGGTTCTATGGTCACTGAACCATTTCATATGTCTTTGATTTTGGATCATTGTCCCATTGAAAGATTCACATTTCTTTCTGGCCAGATCTCCTTTTCCTTTATAGAGTCTGTGGTATTATGTATAGTAAAGTTCCCAAGGCCTTTGGAGAAGCAATCAAAGTTTTAGAAAAATAGATGAATGGCGGCAAGTTAGTGGAGTTTTTGAAACTTGCTTACCCAAAATTGTGTTGATGTTTGAAGGTAATGCTGGTGTGGTTGTGTGTTTGGATTTAACAGTCCAGGGCATGTCAGTGGTTGGATGATATATTTTTTTAATTGATATTTTGTATCATAGTGCAAGAACACTGTCAAAAGTACAGATATCACACTTTTAATTAGCAGCATAATTATGTTTGAAAATACAAAGTAATAATGAAAAAAAAAATGTTTTGAATTTGATAAAATGTTATTTTTTAATTCTTGTTTTGTGAAAGGAAAAAAAACATATCAAAAGATGATTTCTTTGCATATATTGCGTATCAATATTGAATGCTCTGAAACAATAAACAGATCTCCTGCTTTACTATGTACATAGTGCCTCAGTTTAATATATTTTATTTATTTATTTTTGAGACATCTTCATTTTTCATTAGCATAAATTTTTTGGCTAAACACAAACTTGTATTTGTGTTTTTTTCTACCTTATTGCAGTTTTAAAAAAACTGATGGCCTTTGCATTTAAAGGTAAATGGATAGATGAAATTATTTAAAATGTCTGGAAAAAGAAACTATTTACATAAAGGTTAAGAACATTTAAGTTAATGTTTTGGTTACATAATAATTGTGAAGCATTGATTAAATGCATTCATTACTGTGTCGTGAGTAATGAAATCATACTCATTGATGAGTAATTCATTGCTGGCATGCAAAACCTCATATCTCTGTAATGTACCGTTACTGTTCTGTTCATGATTTGGACATTTATATGTACATATCAGTAAAGAGTCACCAATGCATCCTTTGGGATCTTCTTAGTTGCACAACCATGTAAACACCGGCATCTTTCGGATGTTATCTGTCACAACAGAATTAGCCATTAGCATTCTCCTCCAAGCATATCAGGCTGCCGGTTGATGTTGCATCATTGGCGACAGCGCTGTCAGGCTTAACATGACTGGGAGAAAGATCCTGCTGGCTTTCACCCTCCCAGTTTGGTCATATTTTGAAAAAAGTAAACATGTTTTGACTACAAAAACAGGCTCAAATCTGTTACTACTGAATATGAACAGAATGTGAATTGAATGTAACCTTCCACTGGAGGACAAAGTCAATTATTATAATGCCAATGTATTGAAGTCCTACAAATATTATCTCTGCTGCCTTGTGCTTACAGTCAAACAGCCTAATAACAATTTCCCTCAAATAAAATTCACTATTTGGCTCATATTTTAGGCTTTCATTCTTTTATTTTCTACTTATTTCATAATTTCAGTCACTATGAGCCAATTTCATTAGCAAAGCCTCTAAAAGCACTTCCTTTCTTTGTCTTTATTTATTATTTTTTTAAGAAAACCTCTTGGAATTGCTTGATTTTTACGTCAAATAACTCAGACAGCATGCCCTCAGGAACAAACACAATGTATTAAAGCAGCTTAGAGAGACTTCATCTAGTTCCAGGAACATTTTGAAGAAAGCCCAGCAGTCTAGTTTTTGCCAACATTGAAAAAAAAAAAATCTCGCATGATGGCCCATGTGTGCGACTCTCTCCATGTGGTCACAGGTATGAGTCAGTGCTCTGATTTTTTCTGAATTCTGAGACTTCATGGGGCATTATGGAAATTTGAATGGTCCAAGAGCATTTAAATAAAGAGAACCTGCATGTCTGATATTGTTATTAATAAAAGAATGTATTCTAATGACAGCCAATGGCACAAAGTCAAATGCAGCAATGCTTAATTGAATTATGATTTGGAGGACAAATTTTGCTCTTTTCATTTGAATGAGCTGAAGAGTAGCAGTTCAAATAAACCCACGCTGAGTGCTAATCTGAGAATCGCTGTGATTTTGAGCACTGGGGGTCATAGCACAGGGAACCTGGTCAATTACAAGCAATCCCATAGTCACCAGCCAGACAAATAAAAAATAATGCGGAAAAAAATCAAGCAAACAAGACACAAGAAAAACAAACCTTAGTGTGCCTTTTAGTAACTGCAAGAATATCTAAGAGAAATGGATTGAAATGTTTCTTGAGTATTTAATAATTGAAAAAGAATTAATAGACTGTGGCGGGGTAGAGAAAAAAATATCCGTCAGCATCTGTATTAATAGGAGTCCGGTCTCATGGGATTTCATGAAGCCATCATGGTAAAAAATCTATTCAAAAATGTGTTAGGTTCATCTATTGTCCTGCTAGGACAAAGCTTCACTACTCTATGTACTTTAATGCGGAATGTTTAACACCGCCAGTATCTGCACTAGCTGGTGACTGTGAACAGTAGAAGTGATACAATGAGTTGATTCCATATCGTTTTTGTTTGCAAAGAGGTTAAAACAGGTTGAAAGGCCATGAGACGGGGCATGTCCCTAAACTCAAACCTAACCCTAACCCTAACATTAATTCTAACCCAACCCTAACCCTAAATCTAACCGTAACCCAAAACTTATGTCTAACCTTAACCCCAACCCTAACCCTAACATTACCTTTAACCCAACCCTAACCCTGAACCTAACCCTAACGCTAACTCTAACCTTAACACTACACCTAATACTAACCTTAGCCCTAACCCTAAAACCTAAACCCTAACCTTAAACCTAACCCTAACCCTAAATTAACCTTAACCCTGAACCTAACCCTAACGCTAACTGTAACCTTAACACTACACCTAATACTAACCTTAGCCCTAACCCTAAAACCTAAACCCTAACCTTAAACCTAACCCTAACCCTAAATGAACCCTAACCCTTACTTAACCCTAACCCTAACTCTAATCCTAACCCTAACTTAACCCTAACCCTAATCCTAACCCTATCCCAAACTGCTACTGGTGGTGCTATGCTGTGCGCATTACAATACAGGGTAGCGAAGGGCTGTCATAACACGAAAAAAGAAGCGTTGTCCTAGCACAAAAAAAGGGATCGCACCACAATTTTTAACAGGTTTTATGTTTCGATGACTGCAGAAAAAATTGTGAGATCAGGTTGATGAACTCCTTAATCGTAAACTAGTAAAGACTGACAATAATTGACATTAAAGGTCAAACACCTTACAGTATTTTTTCATCCTGCCTCATTTTATGGAACACAGACCTTGGACCTTAAGTGACGCATTTCTACTTTTCTACTGCCTCACTCTGCTTCTGGCTTGACCATGTATTACTCTTTTCTTCCCCCTACTTAGCCATTGTCATCCTTTAAATAAAGGACTGACCTTTACATCATTATTAAACTCATGATAAAAATCTGGCTAGTTACTGACATCATCATCTACGTTTCTTGTGTCCTAGCAAATAAAGTTCATACACTCAAAAAATATACACTCGTTATAAATCTAGAAATGTCATGTTGTATGATGTGTGGTGACACAATGGAAAAGCTCATGGTAAAGCAATAGGTTGTAAAGAGTCATTAATGGTAAAATGTTAAGACACAGTGAGGCAGCTGAAAATGTATAGTACTATTTAATTTTAATGTCACTTCTTTATAAGATTATAAACTCCTGTTTCATTGTTGTTGTAAAAATACTCTATATTAATGAGTGAATAAATATGTATATGTCTAATATAAATGATGGCAAAATATTGACAAACTAAACTTTGTCATTTAAACCTTTTTATCCACTAGCTAACAATAGGCCTGCCGACCTTAGGTGCATCATAGACTAAAGGGGCATTTAGACCGAATGCGGCATTTGCTGCTCTCGCCGCAGGGCTTGCGCTTTCTCTCAAAAATCAGCGAGTTGTGCCCAATGCGCCACACTTGCCGCAGGGCTCAGCACAAAAAAGTGGGCGTGGTTTTTTAAACACTCTTGTTCTGTTGTTGTGCCAGCCAATGGTCACTAGCTCTGTTAGCACGAAGGAAAAAGCCTGTGGGTGAAAGACATTTTCAAGAGCCACTTAAAAACTAATATAAAGGGCTGGTCAAGAAGACTTTTTTACATTCATAGTTAAAGGGAGTTCATCCTACTGTTTGTAATCTCATTTTGATATCAAATTAGCTGGTAAAAATCAATTCAAAAGAAGAATGCAACATCGATTGTCTGCTGCATCACATTTAACATTAATAAGAAATGTTGTTGCTGATGCACATTACATCTCCATACACGCTTTGTGTGTGTTTCGAAGGAGCAGACTGAACACTTGCCCAACTTGATGCTTTGATTCTATTGGTCGTGCAAAAGTGTGTCGCGATGCACAGCGGTCAAAGTTCAACAAATATAAACTTCAGGGAGCGCACGAGGTCGCAAGTTTTTGAGGAACTTATAGAAGTTGTTTTAGCAGTTTAAATTAGCTGCTTTAAATAAAAGAAGGTTCTGGACAATAGGCATACAGGGGCATCAATAAGTATTTGCCTCCCTCCTAAATTACTGATTGGTTGATTGATTTAAATAAAAATCACACTTAATTGTTTCCAATCTTCAAAAAAAAAAAAAAGATAATGACAGCCAAAGCAGCCACAATTTTTTAATTAACCTTTTATATATAAATGGAAAGAAAAAAAAAACATTTACTGGCGCTGCATGAATAAAGTAATGATGTTAGAAGGTCTGAACACATAGCAGCCTGCTATGCCACAATACATTTATTGAAATATATCCATCTGGAAAGGGTTACAAAGTCATTTCTAATTCTCTTGGACTCACACAGAGAAACATTACAAACTTGGATCTATGGTGAATCTTCCCACGAATGGCTGACCTCCAAGAGTGCAGCGATGACTCATCAGGTCAAAAACCCCAGACAAAATCTCCCTCAACACATGATTTCACATTGTAAAAAGACTGGACAGAAATTTAACTAAAATAAAACTACTGCTAGTCAAGGAGAACATCAAGAGGCACTTCACAAGAACCTTGATGAAAGTTCTGCGTCTTGCTGTGATCTCACTGCCATCTGCATCAAGCAAGACTGCCAACTTATAACCGCACTTGTTGCAGTCATTATATCAGATGTTTTCATCTTCACATAGACAAGACCCTAAGGACCACCCAACACTTACCTCAATCCCTGCTATGTACACACTCACTAGTCATAACCATCATGATCAGACATTTTGGAATTTGTCTTTTTTTACAAATTTAAGAAGAAAAAAATAGGTATATTCTGTTGCAAAATGTGTTTTAAATACATATAAAAAGGAAATATTTTTGAAAAGAAGATTTCCTGCCTCACTCTGGACCTCGCACAATGCAGGTGCAAGTGGCCCCAGTCTCAAGACCGAGAACAGCTTTCATGTCACACAAAGGCCTTACTTTAAGGTAATGCCTTTTGGATTGTCAAATGCACCTGTGACATTTCAAAGGCTGATGAATACTGTCTTGGCAGGCTTCACACAGAACTGATGCCTGGTGTATTTGGGTGAAATTGTGGTTGGCTCGCTGAGAGTCCTTGCAAGAGTGTAGGGCGATTTCTGTGTGCTAATCTTACCTTAAAACTGTCTAAAGGTCATTTCTACACCCAGCTACTTTGGTTAACTGGAGACTACAATGACCTTGACAAGGATATGGTAGCTGCAATCTAACAGGTATCCATATCACAGTTGGTAAAAATGCACAGCAATTATCTGGAATGACAAGCTACTTTTGTACGTTAATTACAGTGTATATGACACTGATGATGATCTCAGGAGAGAGAAAGGCCTATTTGTGTGATCTGCTGATTGCATTTGATAACTTAAAACTGTGCTTGCCAGTGTGCCAAGTTTTTGAAAGTCTATGAATGATTGTGATGTAGAATTTGGCACTGCATTGACCAGGCTGTTGCTTTTGGAAGTCGTATCCTGCACAAGGGAGAATTACCTAGGGATGATACAGGATTTGGAACATTTTTGACTATAAACTGAGGGCTCCAGTGTCACATTTCTGAAAGACCATAGCAGTTTGAAATGGTCTGTGACAAAGCATTCCCCCTCAAACTACCTTTATAGTTACAACTATGCGCGTTCCACACCAAGAGAGTCACTATCATGCCTGAGGATATTCAACTGGCCCGCCATACCTGCAGAGAGTGGCGTAAATTACCTCTGCCTATGATCCCCAACACTCCGGCTGTCCGCACACGGTTCTTGCCGTGGAGGTCCTGTTATTTTCTGTTGTTATTTTATGTCTGTAAAATATAAAATGCTATATACATATACATATTATTATTATTATTATTATTATTTTAAATTATTATTATTATTATTATTATTATTATTATTTATTTTTTTTTATTTTTTTTTATTAAAATTACTGGACTTTGAATTTGTGGTTGTCCAGAGACTTGACTAGTACTGGATGTTCATAAAATTCTGATCCTGCCCTGTCTACCCTGCCATCTGTTGAAGCTGACCTGAAGGCTGGTCTAAAACCTGCAGTCAGTATTCGCCAGCTGGTGGCCTGGTGCATTGGCAGTTGCCCCTGTGGTTAGAAGGTCATGGGTTTGAATCCCATGACTATTAGTGGCACCACTTAGGTACTCTTGAGTAAGGTACCCTTCCCATGCCCACTGTTTTGCTTTGGTGAAAAAGTTAAGTGCAAAGAAAGATTTTCACATTGATCACACTGTGTGCTGTGCTGTGGTGAGTTCACGCAAACTATTAAAGGCCACTTTACTTTATCAGTGTGAGTTTGCCCTGAATTGATTTCCTTGATGACCTCCCCAGATCTTAATGTGGGACTGAGTACATTTTAGTATTTCAATAAATGGGAGGATTTCTGGCCAGTTCGAGAGGTCAATGCGTTGGATTGGCTTGAGATATAGGAAAATCAAACTCCTTATATTTGTGAACATGTTCTGCAGTGAGACAGGGTTCATAATCCTGTGAAAATAAACCACTGCCTTAAGAGGATATTGCTGCATGCATGCAGTGTAACAATCTTTAGGTTCAGCTGTTGTACTTCCTTGGAACTCTTTTTGTTGTTACCAAACACTGAAGGACCACAAGACCTGCTGTTTTGGATCCAGGTGTCTTGCCTTGTCAAAGTGGTTCATGTCCTTAAACTATTTTCCAGCTTCAAACGAATTAATGTCAAGAACTGTTCACTTGCTGATTAATATATCACACCCCTTGACAGGTGCCACTGTAATGACCTAATCAATGTCATTCACTTTATCTGTCAATGGTTTCAATGTTATGGCTGATCATACACACAATGTAACCAGCTTTTTGACACTGACACCCGATCTGAGGCAGTTAATATTCATTTTGCTTTTATCAGTTCTGGTGCGAAAGTCTGTAGTCTCCACTAAATTTGTAGCTTCATATTGATAAATGAGACATCACTTGTTTAACTTCACAAACTCAATGCCCCATATGGTTGGACACCAGCAAATAAACAGGTGGGATCGTTTTATGAAGGATCCTGGAGTCATGAATTATAAAAGGCTGATTTAATTTTGCACTTGCAATTAAATTATCCAGACTCATTTGTGTTGATGAGGGAGAGTGGGTATCAGGTGGGCAGAGGAGGGGGATCACTCCAGTTTGCCAGAACGCATTGTTATTGGCAGGTGTATTTTTTTTACATGTTGGTTTATGGTTCTGCTGTATGGAAGAAAAAATGGCAGATTAGCTGAGTTTTATTTGATTAACTATGAGCTGCCCAGCTGACAACAGAATCTGAATTGTTTGTATGTATATATGTATATATCCCTGAGTGTTTTAATCTGTTGTTATATATAGAATTGTTTTCCCTCTTTTTTTCTGAGGATGGTATTGTACTCTTCACACTCCTGTTGACTGTTTGATTGGTGGGCACAATCAAGCAGCTCTTTGCTTTCCTACACTCTTCACACCAAAGAACTGATAGATTTAGTCTAATAAGGACTTCACAGTCACTAATGATCTCTGTCACTGTTACAACCCCAGACCTTTATTTCAATGTCCTCACCTCCTACCCCCACAAAACACGCAGACACACACACACACATAACACATACACACACAAAAACCAGCACAAAAAAAACCTTTAGAGAATTTTGTCATTGACCGAAAGCACTATCTTGTTAAATATGTATCTTTATATCTTGCTTTTGCTGTTAGTGCATGCTTTCCTTAGACATCCTTACAGATACAATGATTAATAGTGAGGGTTGACTATTATCAGGTTGCTGCTGAAAGTAATTGGCATTCAGGTACTATCGTTATTCCTGTCTGTTCAAATAGACCAAAATGAATCATGTATGATTAGCAGTTTTAGGCTTGCTTTAGATGCTGAAAATGCATCTGTATACCCTTATTTGAAAAGTATGGTGCTTCTGAAATTTCAAGATTGGCAGAGATGATTATCAATTTTTAATCAGTTAAATAATTGTAACATTTGACACTGATGATAATATAATACATAATTGACAAGGAACTGTGTTATCCTAGAGATACCCCAGACACTATGAGTTTAACTGAATTAGCCCTCATTTTATGTTCAGATTTCCTCACCCACTTAGTTCTTGTGGTTTGACCAAGCAATTTAAAGCTCCAGAAATTGATTTAAATTAAACTTGCCACCTAAGTTTATGTGTCGGTACTTAATGTTGCCTGGTTGACAATCTGTAATGCCTCCATGCAAGAGGATATATCAAAGTTCTCATGGATAATATGTTTTTGCCTACCTCCTGTCATCAGTATTTCTGTCACTCCTGCAGGTAAGTTCAGTAATGGCTAAAAAAATAATAATATTGCATTTTACAGTGACTAATTATCATCCAAAATAACCAAAGCAATTGTGTGTAATGTGTTGATACTTTATATATGTGTCATAAAACTAAAACAGCCTAGGGTCATACAAACTGTGTCCAAAATATTGATCAATGCACACATTATTTGACCAATTTGTCCCTAAGTCATTTAATATGAACCTAAAATGAAAATCCTTTATTGAGAGACATCAGAGCCAAATTGACAAAAATAATAGGACAGTTTATGTATGTTTTAAGTGTAACACTGAGTCTCATCAGTTCATTACCCTTTGTTTTTCCCCACCAAAATGATGTTTAGATGAAGATACCTAAATGCCTTGCACCCTAAAAGGGTTGCACTAGAACAAGCAACACCATGCAAACATCAGCCAGCCAGTGAGATTAGCAGTTAGCCTGTGAATGCTAGCAAATGTTTTAACTAGGTTAGCAGCTAGCATGCTCCACAATTCTCAGTGCTACACTACATTTTATGAATTTAACTTAATGAAATATTTATAATTGTAGTATAAAATTGTACCAAATTTTACTTTTGTTGTTTTTATCCAAATGGCAGAAAATACAGCCCTTGCTCTCAATAGGTAAACTTTAGCAAACTTTAGTTCAAATAAACAAAACTGCATACAAAATCCAATAGCTCGTCCTTCAGCCAGTAAGGGCATTTAAAATGACAACCATTCAGAGAAAGAGAAAAGTAAAAAAAACACTTACAATGACCAGGGAGGCATGATGGTTAACGGACAATAAACTCCAGGTCAAGCTGGGCTTTTATAGGGAGAGGGAAACAAAGGGCAGGTGAAACTAATTGAGGTCAAGGGAGAAACCCAATAGGCTCAGTATTCTGGAGACCAGGACAACTGGGGGTGGGGTGATGGAGACAAGGCTATGACACATTAAGTGTGTTTTCCAGTCCACTTCAGAATTAACTCATAATAATTTGTGATACTTCTTTGCAAATATTGTATGTAAGAAGATGCCATTTCTATGAACATTTCACTAAGTAATAAGTAAGTATGTAACGCTTATTTATACATATCTCAGACAAAATTTACAAAGCAAAAAATATACAAATAATAAAACAAAAAACATAACACCAAAGAGATTACAAGTTTTCTATAAGCCTTTCTGAGCAAGTGTGTGTGGATGTAAATCATTTGACAGGTACAGTCAAACAGCTCTGGTGGAAGACTTTTCCACAGCTTTGGACCAAGCACAGAAATGCACGGTCCACACATGTCTTCAGTCTGATGTGGAACAAAGATTATGTCCTTATGAGTACATCTTGGCACTCAATCAGTTGTGTACAGCTGCAGAAGGTTTGATCTGCACACTGGAGCCTGGTATAACAGGGCTCTGCAAGTCAGTACAAGGGTTTTTAACTGGAATTTTACAAATTAAACAGCAGTTTCCCTGACAAGGGTAACTGTTGAGGTAACCTTTCTAGAGTGAACATATCACTGTCTGAACAAATCAATAAGGATACAAGAGGAGGAGAAAATGTTCTTAATTTTCAAAGTAATTTAATGGGATCTTTCAAGTCATGTGGGGCCATGTCAATTGATCTGTTCATCATGAAATGTAGTGCCACTGATACATTAGGTTATGTAAAAATAAAAAAAAAAGAAAAGAGAATTTAGGATTTGTTCAGTTAATGACACTATAAAATATTTACTGGGAATTTAAATTATTTTATTAAGATACTAAGCATTATGCTGAAGTTCAGTTTAACACTTGTGTTGAAGCTGTTTTAGTGACTCAAATACAAGTTTCTCAGTGGAGCAGGAAGCCAAAGACTGGATGAGTTCACTGATGTGGTTCTAAGGAATCCTAAAGTATACCGAATCTGCAGGGAGCTGGAAGAGCATTAAACCTTCTGGAGGAGATACAAAAAAATGCCATGAGAAATGTTCAGACAGAACACAGGAAAATGGCTCAATTGGTAAAGGGAACTTAACATATATATATATATATATATATATAAATACTGCATCATGTACCAGTACTGAAAATATAAAAGCCCTTTCCTTAAGATATGAACAAATCAATATTTAAAATTACTTAACAAAATCTGGTATCAATCCCAACATGTGTAACTATTGTTCATTTCTATTTCATTTCAGGCAACATATATAGAAACACTTGCTTTTCCTTTTTTTGTTTTGTTACATATACAATACAATCAACTATGCAAGCTGCTGTGCATCTTGGTTTGAATCCTACCTTCAGCATACCAACACTCTGTTCCGGTGCATAACTCTTAACCTCAAGTTGCTCAGAGGAGACTGTCCGCTTTGTATAAAAGCACCTGCTTAGTGCCATAGATGTAAGCCTGGTGTATTTTTTATTATCCATGTTTCATTTTATTATTCATTAATCAACAATCCAGTATTTTTTTATTGACAGTTATTCTCCGAGATAAGCTGTCTTATCAAGAGCAGATTTTTATTGAAACCTAGTGCCTGATGTTCTACAGATTCTGCAGTCAAGATAGAATCATCTGCCACTCTCTGTTAACTACAGCTCTGTGTTTATTATAGGTAGTTCTGGATATATTTAACATTTCATACTTTATATATTCATATTTACATATAATAAGATCAATGTTGCTGAAGGAATGTGTTGCATCGGTGTTTTGACTGCGGCAACTCGTTTCCATTTCAGCACCCTGGACAGTACCGGCTGAGGAGCGCTTGCCTGATGGCCAGGTGCATCCAAAATGATTGTATTTTTTAAACAGAGTTATAATAACCACTATTGCACTTTTACATCAAACAGAAAAAAACACTTCTAATCTTTGAATAATGCATATCGTTTAGGATCGCCTGAGTGGAAGAAACCCAGTGAGGGTGGTCCGGAAAGTGGCTGAGTAGCACTGCGCCAGGTAAAGAAAAATCAACTGTTGAAATCAGCTTTTAGTAATATATCCTGAGTTCTAAGTGTCTTCAAGTATCCAAAGATTGAGACATTAAACTATGGTGCAAAAACATATTCAACAGCAGAAACTCTCTATTAAATCTGGCAAGGCATATTAATATTGCAGAATAGTAGTATCATGTGAACAGAATATTGGTTTAAAGCTTTTATGCCATTTTTATCCCTTAACTTTTAATGTTTTTAATATTGTAAATATTTATTTAATGTATGTATTTAACCAGTAAAGACAAAGCTCGCTGTTTGAGCATGAATAACTGTTTTAGCACAAAATCTCATTTCCATTTTTTCTTGGCGTCATAATTTTAAACAAATTCAAAAAAAAAAAATGTTCATGTGTATGCGTCCCTAAGGACATAGTACTGTTTATATTTGCCCCATAATGGTAAACACTGAAAGCAATGTTTGTATTGTGTTGTCTGCTTTGTCAGTCTTTACTTTGGACAATATCCATGTGCAACAATAGCTGAGGATGCATTTCTAGGCCAGCGCCATTGTGCTGTTAAAGCGTCTTTTGATTTTCTTTTTTTTCCCTATTTTTTCCCTGTTTGCCTTCCTCTCTTCTCCCCAGTCCTTGGGTGCAATACCGACTTCTCCAACCCTCTACCAACAAAATAATATGTAAAAGAAGAGACAGATTGAAATTCCAAATAGCCACTTTCCCCTGTCAGGAAACAATTTTACAGAATATTGAATACCTAAATGAACAATCATGCCAGGGAAAAGCAAGCAAGTTTGTTTAAACCCCTAGCAGTTCTGATCCCTGGAAAAAGCAAGTGTTTCTAAATAAACCCTAGATGTCTAGAGACATGAAACTTCATTGTTTAAGGTTTATGCATTTATTCCTACAAAGCATACATTCAGAAAAATGTACCACCTCTAGCCCAGCCCCCAACCAACTCAACAGCTTGTTTTAATCCCTTAAAACAAATGATATTCTTGTTCTTTCAGTATTGGAAATATTCAGCACACTTCATCAAAACATGTTTTGTTGCCAAAGGTCTTTTAAAGGTTTACAGAGCTTCCAGTGTTTCTTTTTATGCATTAGATCCATGCATGCATTGTGAGTTTGTATCCCGCATTTAAGCCAAAACAAGTCATAGAGTCAAGCAGTCTTGAAGGAATGTATTGTCATTTCAAACATAGTGCATATTGAAATGAAACACCATTCCTCCAGGGCCATGGAGCAACACAAGAATAAAATCCGGAACGCAAGACTATAGAAGTGGAAGAACTATAGAACTGCAGATGGAGAGCAAGAGAAACACAACAGCAACAGAGCATTGTTTTTAGGGGCAGGGCAATACACAGTTACAGCACTGGTTTCATTACAATAGGATAACAAATAATGTATTTTAGCAGCACAGAATGTAATACTTTGAACGCAAACATAACAAATGCCAAATTTGTTGGGGACGTGCTATAGGTGTCAGGAGGGTTGCAGGTTTGTAGATAGTGTCATCTGGGTTTCTGGTGTCTGGGATTGGTACGGGAATGAATATTAGGTATCCTCAGGGTTGGAACCTACATGTCAGGCTTAGGGCTTAAGAGGTATTGTCCAAACTGCTGGACGAACTTCCTCGGGTGGCCCTTTATATAGGGCACCCTAACCTCATCTACTTGTATATCTCTTTGCAGCACTCCTCCCTCTGCCATGTATGGCTTGCTAATCCAAAACAGTGTTGCTGAAGAGATGTGCCGCATCAGTGTTTTGACTGCGGTAACTCGTTTCCATTTCAGCACCCTGGACAGCGCCGTCTGAGGCACACTTGCCTGAAGCTGCTATGGAATTTCACCACTCTATGTCATGTGCTCTTAAAGTTATTGTCATTTTTAAAATATAGTCACAATAAACACTATTGGGCTTTTAAATATGGTGTCAAAATGACCATGAAGAAGATAAATGCCCAAATTTGTTTTATGCGAAACAGAAAAAAGCACTTTGAATCTTTGAACAAGGCGGAAATTTCAGGATCGTGTGAGTGGAGGAAACCCAGTATGGGGGGTCCGGAGAGCACCTGAGCAGTAGTGATGCGCGGGTCGTCTCATAACCCGCGGCCCTCACCGGTAATTCGTGGGTCGGGTTGGGGCGGGTAAAGAAATTGTCACTTTATTTGCAGGGTGGGTTGGGGCGGGTCATTAAAAACTAAATTACATAAAAAATCCAATCTATAGCCTAAAATGTGTTTCATTATCTTGTTATTAATTTGACCTGATTTATTGTACATATTAATAATCATATGTTGCCAGTTTACGGGGCGATATTTCCAAGCACTTTCAGGCTGAATTAAAGGCTGTTTTAATTTGAATTACAATGCTTTGTATGTCTATTTAATGGCCGTTGGTGCTGGGTGAGGCGGGTTGTAAAAATAGATACAGTGGTGCGGGGCGGGCCAAATATTTTAATAAAAGCGAGACCCGCAGGTCGGGCAGCACCGTGCGGAGTAATATAAATCGGCTTTTACTACTATGTCGTGAATTCTAAGGGTTAAAGTGTCTTATAGAATCCAAAGATTGAGACAATAACTTATTGTGCAAAAACATCATCAACAGCAGCAATGGGAGATTGTTCATTGGTATCCTACTTTCTATTAATGTTGGCAAGACATAAGTAACACAGGTCAATGATATTTTTTAAATCATCAGAAACCAAACACCTTTTTCTGAACCACATTTTATGCTGATTTCAGATCTGGTTCAGTCACATCTACTTTTTGAATTATGAGTTAATTTTAGTTTACAGGCACAAATCAAGTAACTGTTTCACTATTTTCAGTGTGAAAAACATGGCTTTGAAATCAGCATAAAAACCCTATAAAAACTACATAAACCTTTCTCTGATAACTTGTGTAATTAAATACATTATAATTACAAATAAAGAAAGACCTGAGAGAGGTGTTTGAAGGAGGGTCAGGCAGATATTTCTTTAATTTCATGAATGTGTATATTTTGCATTGCTTTTTCTTATCCTATGTATCCCTTGTGACTTATTTTCTCCATCTTACCAAGGGCATTTCATTTTCTTGCTTGACTCTTTCAGAGTCTCATGCGGAGGACAGCAAATAATGCACTTGCAATTCAATCTGAATAGTATAGTGAGTGCTCCCACCACTACAATGCAAATGAATAACAAAAGTTTCTTTAGCACAAAACTCTCCATTTGGCACCGCCTGCTCAGTCACTGCTGGATGTAGGGCCCTCTGCCCAGAGCCGGCACTCAACAGGGACCTGTACCAGTGCCAGTCAATTACATATTGATGAACTGATGTGAGTTCAGCCTTGTACTCGAGCGTTTTTTGGCACTGCTCTAGAGCAGGAAGGGTAGCACCAGGGCTCTCTGGACCTCACACACTTCCCCTTCAGGCTGTCCAGTGGTTGAAATGTCACTCCTGCTTTCAATCGAGTGAGCGATTCTCTTTCTTTGAGGTCTACAAAGACACCCCACCATGCCCTGAAGGAGGGGAAGAGCAATGATGGCTTAAAGCACTGCTGGAAGAGCTCAGTCCTAGATGGATGTGACAAACTGATTTTGGAGCAGATGGGTAACAGAAGATTAATCTGTATAATTATCATAGCTTATCTCCCAAGGAGAAATTTGCTCTTCTCAAGCTGGGCATATTTGGACAGAGTCCACAGTGCTTCTTTTCATCTGCCAAACCAGTCATATCTCATTGAGAGGCTAGCGCTACCACAGTCTCTACCGTTGCCTTCAGAGAAGCTGTTCATTCTTAAACACAGTGCTGCTGATGCTGCATTTTAATTAGCCGTTCCATTAGCATCTCCTCCGCAAACGTTCTCAGATCTTGTTAAGAAGACATCCTTTTTACCAAATATGTATAAAATATATTAGTGGAACTCACAGGCTGATAAAATGTCCTCATTTCCAGCAGTATTTGCAACATGTTTGTTCTAAAACAGTAAGATCAAATTATAAAACAGCAGAGACCACCATGCGCTCAAGCAACAGCAAGCAGCACCAAACCTACAAAAATGTTTGAGGTTTAATAAAATATTCTCTTTTTTGAAAGGAAAATAAATAATAAAAAGAAACAATCAAATCTGAGCATCAAAAACACAATTGAAAAGTTTTTCATTCAAGGCCCACAGAGGTTATACTGCTTTAAAAAGACATAGAAATGAAGAGAAGGGACTGGATAACCATAAAATATTTTTTTATTTATTTAATTTAATTACCTTTTGGATAAGTATATTCATGATGGCTCAGTTAATTAATTAAATAATCATCTGAGCTGCTTGTCCTTAACCAGACTGCTGGAGAACATGCCAGTGATCACAGGGTGAACATGTGAGCATCCCTTCCTCACTCTCTCCCCTTTCTTTTTTTTTCTATTTGCATTTCAGGCAAATCTCTAAGTTGTACAGAGTTTTGAAGCATCATGTTCATTCCTTTCAGAAACACCATGGCTACACTTTATAACCAACTGCTTGCCAGTGTCATCGTTTTTTAGTGTTCTGGCACTTATGTTTTCTTCACTTTTATGCAGATAGCGGGCTTGTTGATTTCACTGTACCACCAAATCAAATATTTATTTGAACTAGTTTTCCCCTCTTCATTTTATGTGAGACTTATTCATCCTGCATTTAAAACAGTTCAACG
This sequence comes from Ladigesia roloffi, assembly GCA_037577295.1. Taxonomy (NCBI): domain Eukaryota; kingdom Metazoa; phylum Chordata; class Actinopteri; order Characiformes; family Alestidae; genus Ladigesia; species Ladigesia roloffi. The sequence goes on from JBBKCR010000101.1 coordinate 33,242,201, forward strand.
TTTGAGCTAATACATTTTTCCATTACAAGTAAGGGATTTGATTAACAACTGGCAGGGGATTTATGTCTGCATTTATCACTGAGCTAAACTGAATCATTTATGTTTTGTGATGCCTAATAGAAAAATTAATAGATTTCTACATTCTGCTTCTACTTATTCTAAACACCATTGTCTCTCTTTCCCTTGCTGTGTGAATGCAATGCTAAACAGATATGATTACATTTAAAGTGGATAATTATGATTATCCTCTTGTGCATAAAAGCCATTAGCACTGTGTAAATATCAGCAGCATTGATTCTTTGCTTTGCATTACCATTTAATTATTACAACATTGCCAGACTCTGAATAAAGCGTTATTCATCCAATCATTGTTTGATATTCAATAAGCTATGACCTGTGGTGAGCACGGCATTCAGGAAAAATACATGTGTGAGAGGGGGACTGAGGTGCCTTGGGCGGAGGAGGCACTCCGTGATATTTGCTTGAATAAAATATGTTTTTTCTGACTATGCCCACACATGAGGTGGCAATTCTCTTTTGTACTGTTTCACTGTAGAAATATTATCCAGCATGGACCTAACCATTGAATGTGTAGTATAATGTAATCTAGTGCACCTAGTTTAATATCAAAAAACATTTTATATATATTTTACTTAAAATAAGCCACCATGAAAACACCTGATAGCAGTCATTGCATCAAAAAATTCATAGTGATCAGTTTAGGTCATCCAGATCACCATTGACTCAATCTAATATGTGATTTTTGCACAACACCCAAGGTATGACCAGAATCTTAACTAAATCTGTCAAGAGAACTCAAGACAGCATATGACATTTTCCCTGACATGTTTAAGGCATGGTTATGTCAATGTTGTGCTTTCACATGAGAATATTCCATTTCTGCTCCACAGCCTGATGCTCAGGAGCTTTATACCTCTAGCTGAATGCCCGGCACTGGTCACAGTGACCTCATTTTATGTGTGGCTACTACAGAGTGTAATATTCCATAAGCAGTTCTTTAATATTGATTGTGTGTTTGCGTTTGTTTGTGTATGTGTGTGTTGTGTGTGTGTGTGTATGTGTGTGTGTGTGCGCACAATTGAATACATGTGTCAATGAGTGGAGTGCACCTCAAGTAGCAGGTTTCATGTAGATCGTTAGGAGTGTTGGTATTTTTGGACATGGAGAATTAGAACCTGAGAATTTGAACGCTGACTTTTACTTTACATGCATGTCCAAGGAGTCCAGCTGACCGCTTGTGCTCGTATTCTCTTCAGAACGACCTACTAGGGGTGGAGTCAAACCCAGATAAGGTACCAGTAACATATTTTTTTATTAATAAAAATAATTTCATACAAATACTCTTCTTATAGCTGTCAAATTCTCAGAACTGTCACTTACTACAATGATGTGTGACTGTAGTTTCGCATCCATGTAGCATTTCCTTCCATAAGGCAAAATGATGATGCAACACCTCAGGTTATCCTGTCACTTCCAGACACGCCATTTAGTTTCATGGTACGCAGTAAATATATGGTATGTTTATATGCTTTTTTGGATTTTTGGTGCAGTGTTAGTAAAACTATCACCCTGTTCTCCATTGGTGATGTATTGATGTATTTTTCTCTGACAATATAGTCAGAGACACACCCGGACACATTAGCAGTTACAACTTAAAATATATGTGGTCACATGTTGTGACGGTCTCCGTCATTTTGTCGGGTTTTTTCTGTTTGGGTGTAATAGAAGGAGGGACTTTTATGTTGACACGTTTTTGGGCTTAGAATGGTGTCACGTGTTCTCCAATG
>JBBKCR010000101.1:33253781-33266227 GCA_037577295.1 Ladigesia roloffi
TATCTGAGATGCTGTGAAGGGAGCAGTGAATGGAGCAGACTGCACCCTGTAACTCCTCACCACCTACTGCTCTCATGATCTCTGTGAGGGGGCTGGGGGAGACAACAAACCATTAATTTGTGCTTTATAATAGTCTTTGAAATAAATCGCTTACCATGTGTCGTCTCAGCCATGTTCTTTCGATGCCCTGCAATTCTAATTTTAGGATTATTTTTAAATCTACAGTGACCTGCAAACAAAACTTCCCACACAAGCACATCTATTTCAGTCTCAGAGAAATTTCTCTTCTTACTTTTACATTCAGTTGCTACGACGCTTTTTTCTGGTTCACAACGGAGGCTTAAATATTCATGAGGTGATTTGCATTTGAATGGGGGTGTGTCAACGGTTGAATGGGGGCGTGTCAATGTGCTGCAAATCCACGTGCGACCAATCCCAGGTAGGGTACGATTTATAAAGTTGAAATTGATTGGAGTTCTGATAGTTTTCACAAACCTGACTTTTCATTTGTGTACGCCATTTTCGTCTTTTGGTTGTACGTACACGTTCAGTATGAGTTCTACGCAAAGTTTTATGAATGAGACCCCAGAACTTGATACATAGTGAGCGAGGAGCAATGTGTGAAAACCGTTATAGCTTGTTTATAACTGCTTATCAATGGTTTAGAAACTGTCTAAAACCCAATTTATGAAACATTTATATACAAAAACAAAAGTAGGCTTATTGTATAAAGCTACCTTAAATGTGACCTGATAGCGATGGGTGTGGGAGAAACTCAGTTATAAGAAGGTGTATTGTGTTTGACTTATTGGTTCAATACTTCACCCTTTATTTGTGCTGTTTTGCTGAGTAGTGCATTTTTCTATGATCAGTGTATGGGAAACTGATCGTTGACAGCTGCTTACATCTCTGTCACATTTCTCAAAGGACTGCCCTAAATCAGGATGTGAAGGATGCAACATACATCTAAATGGCTTTTCAATTATCCACTCAGATTTGTGTGAAGTTTGAGAGGTGAAATGTTACCTTGCATGCCCTTTGGTATCATGAAGGTGCTGGTGCCTAGGAGATTGGATTCTGACATCCATGAGGATGAGGGGTGAGCTGAGAGAGAGGGTGGGAAGGCCATAGATTGTCCCTCTTCTCTGTGTAGGAGGCCAGTCCATTATGGGCTGACCCACGAGGGTCATTTAGAGAAAGCAATCAATCTAGCAATCCGAAGACAAATGCCTCTGAATATAAGAGGGTGACAGATGGTATAGAGTTGGGGTAAAGTGTTACTTCCTTTGTAGAAAGGGATTTTTTTTTACATCCAGTTTTGCAGTCCTCATTTTGTCATTTGTCATTTGATAGAATAGCTAACAGTAAAATTATGAAATTATGCCAAATAATGAATCTCTGGATTAAAGTCTAATGTACTAGATAAATTCCTCATGCTGTTATTTGGTTCCATTTAAAAAAAATGATTACACAAAATATATTGCCGTGACATTAGTAAGAGTATTACTCCACTGAACAATCTAAAACAAGAAATGACCTGAACAGAAGTCAACAGAACTCATGGTTCTAGCTCAAATTCATTGTCCACCTCCTTGACATAACAGTAACCATCATCTCTCTAAAGTGTACAGTTTTGATAGTGAACGATCTTGCTTTCTAATGAGCTTAATTTATTAGCTTATGCGGAAAAAAAATACTGTTTCGTTCTCACACTTCCACAAGCATCAACATCTACACAGACTCATGTAGACAAGTGTGTTGTCATTTTATATGTGTTATCTTGCTTACTATAGCATTTACCTGCATTAATGCAAATATCTGCCTGCAGAAAAGTCTTCAATTGCATACAATTACGTGTAACATAAACAAAGCTTATATTTTTTATATAATAAAAAAAAAACAGTTGGGCCCTTCAGTATTAGATTTAGTAATAGAGAACAAATAGGAAACCAATATACTGATATAAAACACATTACTGCGCTGTTCTGCAGTTCTGTTCTCACATTTCCACAAATGTTGTCATATTAGATGAGTTATCTTAATAATATTTGCTGAAATGGTAATCAAGACAGCATTCAAACATTTCAAACATATTAGCTTACATTCTAGTGCTGGGCCATATTGGTACTAATCTTATGCAAATACTAAACCCCATTAAACTGGGCCCTTCAGTACTGGATTGGTAACCAACAGGATACCAATACAGGGCTTAAAGTATTCCAGCATTCCAGAGAAATAGCGGAGTGTAGCAGCATGTACATCACAGTGTTATGATATATACTTGAGATGAGGTATGACAGTCTTTGGTAAAGTCCGGTGTGCTATGAGGGGTGAGTGGGCAAAAAAAAGGAACAAACACACAATATATTCAAACAACTGTTAATTCAACAAGTATCAGTTACAATTGTTTTATCAATCTGTGGGTTTGAGATTAGCTGCACCGTGTGTTTGTGTTTGTTGCCGTGAGGTAACAAACTAAAAGTGGTCTTATCGAAGTGTTGCCCTGAGGCAACAAATGAAAAACGTACAAATGTATTATATGAATAAAACCAAAATGTGTTGTTACTCAATCAGATATTCTTCATCACATATTCATGTGCATCACAGATATTTTATACTAAATTATTTAAATTTAAACATGTTAAATATAAATGTATTATACCTTCGGTAGCACTGTGTCCAACCACACTATTGGCTAAAACTCCCAGATGAAATGTCAAACCTACACCTGCCTCAAATTGTATTAGTCCCAGACTTAACATCAGACGTTTTATGTTATATTTTTTTTAAAAATGAGGAAGTAAATAGGCCAATGTTTTGTTGACATTTTGTATTGCAATGGGTGCAATTTTTTGTTGAGGGTGTATATGACCAAATAAATTAGGTAGAATAAAGTACTGACTACTAATTAATAATGCACATTTGCTTAGGTGAGCTGAAAAAAAAACAATAAGGGAACAATTACTCCACACAGAAAATACCTTAACAAACACAACTTTTGGTGCAAATACCTGGTACATCTATCTTGAGCAAATACCAAAACACATAAAACTGAATCTTTCAGTACTGGATTGGTAATCAATAGAAAAATGAGGGAAAAAACTATTTCAGTTTTCTAGTACCAAAGGTTCTGTTGTTTGTGTGTTTGTGCAGTGTAAAAATAACCCAATTAGAGAAATCATTAAGATGACAATTAACAAATTGAAACTGAGTTATTATGCATTTCTATTTCGATCTGTGTCCGACCTCTGTATCACCCTCAAGCACTCTTCCACATGCCTTTTTGTTTCCTTTGGATAAGTACTTTAATTTTGAGAACTCATCTTCACTTTAAATACATGCCAGAGGGTCAGGAAGGAATATCAAACTCCACAAGAGAAAAAAACAAATTCTGACACTAATGCTGCTGCTTATGGGGAGGCTTAGCAGAATATAGAAAATGTCTTGCCTAACCAATCAGCCAGATTACTGGTGCTAAGTAATCATATCTAATGTAACCAGCGGAGAAGATTTTAAAGCACTCGGCAAATGTCAGCATGTTTCTCTCTAGTGTTCCCGGAGCTGGAGAACATCCTAAAATGCAAGTAAATTGTTTACACTGGCACTGAGTTTATGATCTCTTTTTCAAGCCCAGTCCAGAAGATATTTCATGAAACTGGTAGACAGAGCTCAGCTTTTGCTTTTGTCTTTATTTTTCTTTTTCTGTGTGTGCAGATAGTTGACAGCTCAGTGTTGCCTAATCCTCTCAAATCCCACTTAAAACCACTGCTGTGGCAAACAGCATGCCAAGACATGCTCCTATTCATAAATAGAAGTTTGTAAACTGTCAGAGGTATGAGCTCAAAGAGGAGCTGAGAAACCATTAGGTGGGCGTGCGTTTGTCTGTGGTTTTGTCTGTCTGTTGGTGTTAGCCTGAATTGTTATGTGAGCATAAATGATATATTTATACACGTATATGCATACATTTATAAATAAATCATTCAGATATTAGATCATGTTTATTGATATTAGATCATTTTTATTGATTTCCAGACAGGTACAAACAGTACTCAATAGTTATGTTATTACTCTCTCATTCCATCTTCCAAAGATCTGAGCTTAGCATGCTGCCTTTGGTCTGCATCCTTGAGATTTTAATGTATTTTATCTGTAGCTCTGCCTTGACAGTCATCTACAACATCCCACAATTTCCCCACCTTCAGTCTCTTCTCTCTTATTCTGTTATTGTGTTTTGATGGACAGAAAAGAGTGTGATTGGCATTACTGCTGACAGCCTCCACTAGAGCCAGAAACTACTGAGCCCCAGGCAGTCAGACCCATTCTGTCTGCATCTTAGATGTCGAAGCATTTGATCACTCTCTCTTTTCACAAAAAGCACACAAACACACACACACACACACACACACACAAACACAGGCTCTCATGGATGTGTATATTGATGTCTGGGAAGGAATTGGAGTCTTACTTGATTTACAGGAGTGTTGCTGTTATTTCTTGTTCTTGAGGTCCTCTGCTATCAAATAAAACTCAGGGTTACTTAGTCTTATTTGTATACACACACACAAACACACACACACACACACACACACACACACACACACACACACACACACACACACGCTCACATATGGATGAATACGTTCAATGACCAAACTGTACAAAAGCCATTTATTATTTGCATAAAAAGCAACATATTGATCCCTCCTTGAAGCCAAAATCAATCTGAGTCAACCCTCAATAAATACACTTCTGACTGTGTGTTCTTCAAGCATAAGATCAGTTTTCTTTGAATCCCCATGGCCTAGATACTTCAATGAGACAGGTTAAGACATTCCAATTGTGAGGAAATTAAAAAGGGTGTGATGGATTGACTGCTTCCAAATCGATGTGACTTGCATGATAAACTCCAAATGCTAAAAGAAACAAAAGGCCTCGCCTGGGGTTCTACCGTTGTGCGGATCCATAATCCAACACCTGATCCAGCTAATCGAGGTCTAATGAGAATCTGAATCAGAGCCTGGTGTATTAGATCTGGGGCTGGAATTACATTCTTCTGCTGGGCAGTGGATCTTAATGGAGGCCACTGATGTACAGTCTCCAGTATCTAGCGTAAATTACACCATATAATTTGAACCTAGGTATATTTCAGTTGTTGCAAAGTATATAGGGCCACACATACATCTTAAATACTTTGTAAATTCATAGAGCTGCATTCGAAACACAGGACCACTTTCTTACATAGCAGTGGTAGGCTATGCGGTAGCAGTGCATGATGGGAGAATTAATTACATTATGAATAGAAGTACAGGATAAGATAAGATTAGATAAGATAAGCTTCTATTTGTCTCATAAGTGGTAAATGTGCATTGTCCTAGCAGAAAGTTGGCAGAGCAACGGTAAAATCAGCAAAATAATTTAACAAATATATAAAAGCTAGACCAACAGTGTATATACTTAAATATATGTATGTATGTACACATTGAGTTTATGTATGTATATATGTATAAAGTGGATATATAAATATATGTATAAACACTCAGGTACAGTGACAGGCATTGACAAAAATAGTAATAATGCACGACAAAAAACCCCCACAAGAGAATCTGCACATTTCACCCAGTAATAATGTTCCTACAATTGTACACGTTGCATCAGAAAACAATGCACATGACAGAAACAGAAGGGAAAGTACCATGGTGTACTGGATTTGTATGCTTGTTTGTCTGTGTGTGTGTTCATCTATTTTTGGGGTGTGTGTGGCCATCATTCACACTGCGATCAGGAAGTTGTTCTAATCTCAAGACTGCTGAGCACCTTTGAGGTACCCTTGAGCAAGGTACCACCTCCACACACTCCTGTAATAAAAATAATAATGAAAATAATAATCATAATCCATCATAATTAACATGACTTTGTCTGCAATTTTACTCTGGTCAAAGGGAGTTCCCACAGTTTTACACACTGTTTTAGTTTTGAACTCGTAGTTATCAGGTTTTCTCTGACATTCAAGTTCTTTAAACAATCTAACCAATTTTAGACTCATAAAAGGTTAATTATGTCACAGAAAGAACAGGGAGGGCTCCAGTGTGGGGTACAAAATTGCAAACAAATCCGAAACATTGTACAGGAGAACTGAATCATGTAATCTAAACAACAGTGCATCTCTCAGATCAATAAATCAAATGCATTGTGCACAGTGCTGAGTTTTCATTTGACATAAATGTCTAGTTACCTTTTTTGCTTAGCATTTGTAAACATACTTTGCAATGGTTTACATGTAAACTGGGTTTTTTTGCACCAGTGAATCAGAGTGAAATAATTACAACTTCGGTGAATCTGATTGAGTCCTCTAGGGTCTTTGTGGAGATACGGATGAGGTTAATGGAATGGAGGAGGTGAATCTCTGCACTGGAGCCCTTGTTGTGGTCTCACAAATGAATTCGCTGAGAATTAATTCAGGTGTGCATGTACGCTCAAGGGCCAGAAGAAAACTGTTCTGAGTCGCAAGAAGCTGTGTGAACATTTCAAAACCCCATGACATTTGTCAGCAAACAGAATCCTGGATATATTTTAAACAGTGCCAGGGTAGCAGTCCATAAGCTTGTGGGTTATAACAGGGAAGGGTGCTAGATATGCTGCTTCCTTTTTAAATCCTGTATATCCTATACCAGTGTTTCCTAATCCTGCTCCTAGAGACCCACAGCATTGCACGGGTTCACGTATTCCCTGCTCCAGTGTGCAAGAGCAGCTCACGGAGTAATTAATCAGCCCTGCATGAGCTGCATCAGTGTTGAGGTAAACCAGAAACTGCAGGGCAGTGGGGCACCAGGATCAGGATTAAGACACACCAACACACTAAGGATTTTTAGCTCAGAGCCACAGTATCAGGAGTGAACCACCATTTAGAAGCACCTCTGTGTGTTTGTTTTAGTTGCTCGTTATTTAGGATGTACCCAATGTTTTAATTGATGCAGTTTTAGTTGTACCCCTTTTGTTCTCTTTCTTGTGCGCTGACATGCCTGGCCTTTGAAGATTTGAGAGTTCAAAACTAGTTTGTTGATTAAGGTCATAAAAAGACTTAGTCAAGGGCAACACTTTTTGCGCTATTTCTAACACAAAATGTCCTCAACGAGATAACGTTGTGGCACAAAATATGTTAAAGCATGTTGTTTTCACAGTGGTGTAAATTAACAAATTGTTTTTGGAAGTGAACCTTGAGGTTTTTGTTTAAAAAATGAGTCTTAAAAATGAATCTCTAAGAGTAAGTTGCAGTTCAACTGTAGTACCTTTAATAAATGTTTTAGTACAACATGATGCTTGAAGATGGCATGAACATGAAGGTGGTACTAAATGTTTTAAGTACAGCAGGAAAGTGGGAGGTGCTTATGATCAACTGCTGTGTGAACTTTTTTTAATTGACGAGGCCTTTGATGTTTGTATGCTGACTCACCTTTACAGTCAAGCAGATGTTGTATTTTTTTATGAAGTTGCTGGTGCTCATTCGTTTGTATGGTGTGAAGTCTGGTGCTGTTATAGGCAAGCCTGAAATGTAATAGAATTTAATGTGTTACTCCTCCGTTTGTGTTTCTTTTCCATTCTTGTGTGTGTGTATTCGTGTATTTGTGTGTTTTGCTTCTTTCCTTCTTCTCCTGCATGCGCGTAAGCTAAGGTGTGTGACACTAATTTCATCTTCTTTCCGCTGCTTGCAATAGAGCGTGTGCAGTGTGTGAGTAAACGGATTTGGAGTGCTCTGTTGTGCATGTACTGAAGTGTTTGTTGTTTGTTTGTGTGTGTGTTTCTTCATGTTTGTGTATGTGTGTGTATGTGTGTGTGTCTTTACATATCTCTGTCTAGTATATGCCGGAGCCGTGTGATGGGTCATGGCCTGGGAGTTTATGGATTTTGTGGTTGGAATTTTTATGCATTTTGTAAAACATCTCCCCGTCCTTGCCCTACAGTCTCTTATTTCTCCTTATTTTATCGGGCCTCCGCCATCCCCTCCTCCACCCTTGGTAGGGGTTCTTGGGTGCTTGGGAGGGCACCGTTGGGGGGGGTGGGTGTGAGGGTAGGTATTTTTGTGTCAGAGGACTTTGATTTTGACATTTTGGACTGTGTGTTTGTCAAGACATTCTGATCACCTGTTCTGAATTTTGTTTAAGTAATATTGTATTCTGATTGGTTCTTGTGTGTGTCTGTTTAGTATCTAAGTTCCTTAGATTCCTGTGTTCATTGTCTTAGCATCCCTCACGATACCTTTTGTCTCCCTATTTACCCTTTTGTGTCTTTTGTGTTGTATTCGGCCCGCGTGCCAGGTTTCTGTTTAAGTTCTGTATTGTTTTGAGTCTGTGTCCATATTAAAATACCATCTAAAGAACTTACACTCTGTGCCTCGCCTCACTCCCAAGCACCTCCCGATGTGACAATGATGCCATTGCTCTTAACAAAAAAAGAATTCATGATACCCCTTCACCTCGCTATAATAACAGCGCTGTGTTTTCCTGAAAGGTGGCAGATCTGCTAAGTCTCTCTGGGTTTCTCAGTCATTTGTCATCAGTTTTTGATTCCCCTTTTCAGCACATTTTGCAGGTTTTCAGTGGGGGGCTGTAGATCAGGGGACTGGGAGAGCTGCTGAAAAGGGTATGTGGTCAGTGAGCCATATTGCGAGGCAGTTTTGTGAAGGATATCTTGAGCCATTATTCTTCTGTTGAAGCATTGACGGTCAGATTTTCCTCTACAGTGTCCTTGTTTGAAACCTGCATGTAACACGATTCTTGGAAGCAAACACTGCATTTTCACTACCAGTGCTAAGACATTAGGCTTCATACTTCTTGACATTCGCCTTTTAAGCCAAAATTGCCTTTTTGGCTCCACAAACCTCTATTTTATTCCAATATAATTATAGAACCTACATCCAAAATGTCCCAGTGACATTTACACAACTCTAAAGATGTTTGCACTGTATTGAAAACAGCACCTGCTGCTGTTCAGTTATTATATTTTTATGAAACCTTAAAGTAAGATTTTTTTAAAAGGGAAAATCTTGCCAAGAAATTATATGCCAGGCTATTTGTCTGGAAAACAAGCATTTATTTCTTGGTAACACACTAACCAGAATTGATTAGAATAAACCTTCTCCTACCTAATTTGGCTAATCCGTCCTTGATTACCAGTGTTCCCCAACTGCACTTTTCATATACTGATGCTTTAATTATTGTGAGGTAATACAGTCTTTTTCAAGCTAAATAAAATATAATTCGGGCAAAGTCTCTAACCAAATGTGACCTTCTATTTAGCCTGCAGTTGCATCATAAAAATGACCCTTAACAAAGTTTGCCAATGCATCTGACTTTTGAGGGATGAAAAATTTAATTAAACCTATTAAAATGTAATTAAGTTCTGTTCAAGGTTACATTCTGAATCTAGGATGTGATCGAGAACGTCTTATTCCATCCACACCAAGACCCTGAATAATTCATAAACTCACTTTGGTAGCACTGGCAAGAGAGGGAACAATACTGTTAAAACAACATCTGAGACACATTCAGTATCAGCTGACTATCAGGATTTATACCTTTTGAGTCAGCTGTTTTTTTCTCTTCCTTTTTGACCTCATGGAAGAGAGTGTATCTCGCTGCGCTCAGGTGATCATAAGTATGCATTCTCTCTCTCTCTCTCTCTCTCTCTCTCTCTCTCTCTCTCTCTCCCCCTCCTTTTCCAGGTTAGAAATGAAATGGAACCTCGGCACTCATGATTTTCTGTCCGAACCCTTTGAAGTCTTTTGCTTTTGAACTAAATGTAATAGCTATAATAAAGATGAAGAGGACAGAGGCAATTTCTCATGCTTGGTTCTCTGACTTCTGTGGCTTAAGAATCTCTTCTGTCAAACTCTTTCTCATCATCAGGCACTTTTTTGGCCACAGCCCCTTTAGAAATGTATACAGGAAATATTATTTTTACACAGCATGGATGACTTCGCTCGTCCCACCGAAAGGCACTAAGCAAGAGCTCCCCCTTGAGGAAGCGCTCCATGGCGCCAAAGGACTCTTCTTTTTTAACCTTTTTGTACTGCTTTTTATCTTCCTTTGTCTATTAGTGTTGCTTTTGCCATCCTAAGAATTTGACTCACTGTGAAGATAAACAGACTCATGCTTTTTTTGTATACAGATGTCACAACCTTGGTGACAGACGATGCTTACCCATCTAGACAAAGGGAATACATATTTGAGAATGTTCTTTATTGATTACCGCTTGGCATTCCATAGCAACATACCCTCAAAACCTGCCTCTAAGCTCTGTGATTTTGGACTACAAGCCTCCATCTGCAGCTGCAGGCCTCAGGTGGTGAGAATTGGCAGTCACACCTATTCCTTGCTGATCCTCAACATGGGCGTACCACAGGGCTATGTACTCAGCCCCCCTCCTGTACTCTCTGTTCACTTTCCAGTGTGCTGCCAAGGACAGCTCCAATGTCACCATTAATTTGATGCAACCACCTTGGGCCTTTTCACTTTCAGTTATGAGACAGATTCTAGTGAAGGAGGTATAAGTCAGCTGGTGCCAGGTCAAAAACCTCTCTCTTAGTGTCAATACAAATAAAGAGATGACTTCAGGATACAGCAAGGTTTTTGAGAATTGGCCATCCACACTGATGACGATGAGTTTGAAAGGGTCAGCAGCTTCATGACCCTCATTGTCCTCCTGGTCACTATGCATGGGCACCCTATTCATGAAAACTCACCAGTTTCTCTACATCCTGAGAATTTTGGCATGAACAGATTTCTACAGGTGCACCCTTGAGTGCTTGCTGACAACCTGCATCACAATCTGGTACAGGAGCTGCTCTGCCCGCAGTCATAAATCACTACAGAGTGTGGTGGAGGCGTCACAGCACATCACTGGCAACAGACTCCCTGCCATTCAGCATACCTTCCACCAGCGGTGCCTACAGAAGGCGCTCAGCATCATCAAGGACCACAGCCACCCAGCACGCAGACTGTTCTCCTTGTTACCGTCTGGCAGACGATGCAGGAGCAAGGCTGCACGTACCGCTCGACTCAAGGAAAGGTTTCACCACCAGGCCATCAGGTTTCTCAGCTCACAAATCCAAATAACTGTCTAAGGCATCAACCCCGACTGCTGCTGTGAAACCAGAACAGACCCAGTGTGCAATACTGTTGTTTTCTTACTTTTACACAATAATAATTTTTTTATATTTTACTTACAGCATATAACAGTTTTTTTGTATTATTTGGTTTTAATTTTACCTACTATTGTATACATGACTAGTACTCTTATTGCTGAGTTGATGTGTTTCTCTTGTTTACTGTATTTCGTTGTACTGTTGTCCTGGTGTTAACCTACACATGGCCTATAATAATAATAATAATAATAATAATAATAATAATAATAATAATAATAATAATAATTTTTGCTTTTAAAACATATTAATCGTTTTTTTTATGTCTGCTTGTGTGCTAGTGTTTCGGATGGAACACACAAAGCGTTCCAATAAAACTGTACGTTTTTCACTCTGTGTTGTATTTCTTTATGCCAGAAGAGTGATGCATGAACAGATCCCTGTGATGTATGAAGTCATTTGACTTCACACTCAAGTGGCTCAGTCTCCTCTTAGCATTATATTGTTTCCTCAACCATTTGTTCACAAGTTTTCCTAAAGATTGCAGTTTCAAAGAGACTCCAGTATATGGTAGAAACTCTATTTTTGATTGCATTCAAGCCTTCATAAAAGCCTTCATCATTCGCTGGCAGTGGCAGCTGGAATCACTCACTAGGTCATGGAACTTACCCACCGGTTTGCTGGGATTGGAGGAAGGTGATAAATTCACAATTTTTTTGGTTCATTCACCAAGCTCTGGGTTTGGCTTTAAAACTGCATCGGATTTTAATACTTACCGACCTATTCAATGCAAAAGGAAATAAAAATTGAATGGAATATCCACCTCCCTGCATTGACTATTGCATTCCTAATTAATCCCACCTTGGTAATTATTTACCTAAACTAGATTAAATAACAGTATATATATATATATATATATATATATATGTCAGATACAACTTTAATTCCAGGGTAGGAATAATAACAGCGTAGGAATATTGCGTGGGATCCCCCTGTAACACGAGACCTCTGGAGGTGTGTTGTGTAAGGTGGATTGAGATCTAGGGAATTTAGAGGTCAAGTCAGCATCTTGAACTGTTTGCCATGTTCCTTATACCATTCCTAAATAGGTTCTGAAGTGCAGCAGGGCACAATTTTCTGTTGAAATAGGCCACTGCCACTAGAAATACCATTGCCATTAAGAGGTGTATGAGTCAAACATGAATGAACATATAGCCCCAAGCATCATGCTAGCCTGTCTTTCTCCCATAATGCATCTGCGTGCAATCTTTTTTATAGGTAAGCTACAAAGCCAGCTGTTCACATGATG
>JBBKCR010000101.1:33278336-33293111 GCA_037577295.1 Ladigesia roloffi
GGAATTTGTGTTGAAATTTCACTGCAGTGTGTCAATCCTGAGTGCTCAGAAACTAGATACAATTTAAAATGCAGTATTGACTTAAGTTAAGCTTTACAGGTCTAAGATACAGATGCCGACTACTTGAGCACTGATGTGCATCAATCTGGATAAGAGTGTCAGCTAAATGCAGTGAATGTAAATGTAGCCTCCAGGAGATATATTTGAGTTTTTGCGAATTTCTCAGTTATTCAAGCTATTAAAAGCACAGGTTTAATTCGAAACAGAACTAGCTGCTGTACTCATGGAGCTGGACCTGTTTTACAGCTGCTGCACAAGGCTAAGCAGCCACCTTGTGTCACATGTACAGCATGACAGCAATCTCTGAAAAACTGATGCTTTTAAAAGAAAACTTTAATGGTGTTATGTAAGTATACTAACCGAGCCATAATGCTAACTATAAGCCATTGCTAACAGAAGCAATCCAAACAAGTTAGCCATGATTTACTCCCTGCTGGGAAACATAAAACAACCCACTGTGTTACACAATTACCCAAAATTAACTTACTAAATACAGTTAGCTATACAATTACACTGCTTCTATAGCCACAGTCCAGTCCATAATAACATGTCCTTGATAACATGATGACATTTTTTTAGAAATATTTAAAAATAATTTAATATATATTCTTATTAATTTGAGCAAAAACTGCAATATCATGCAGGCAAAACTTAAAACCCGTGTTTTGCTGATTTGTTGTATTGAATAAGTTATCAGTTTTCCCATGATGTGGCAAAATCTGAAACAGCGATTAATACTTGTCCTTTGAAAGATCAACGCATAGGTTCATAATGAAATAGAAATGGTTGCTTTTACACTTGTACAAATTGTATGCAGTAGATTCTGTTTTTTTCCCACCTCAGCCTCACTTTGAATCTAAAGATGGTGGTGTTGCGAGTATATAGCAAGACATCGCCTCTGAGGATTAACACAGAAGGTGAGTTTACTAAACAAGGATTAATCGTAGTCCTGGATTACTTAGTGCTCTGAATACATATTTTCCATTGGAATAAAACGGTAGTCTAAAACTAGGGTTAATCTGTGTCTGGGATACTGACCCAGAGAGTGATAGTGAAAATCTGCTGTCGACAAATAAAAATGGCATAAAGTAAAATAAAACCAATTTTTGCTCTTTTTCACACTCACTGTTTTCTGCTTTCTCGCTCCACAATTCGGAACGATCTCAGCCTTTGTCCTACTCTTCAGGTTTTCCCCACCAATTTGTGGGTGGAGGCTATTCTAAACGGTCTTTTGGGTTCAAAGGCCTTTGTTTTAAGACCTAAAATAAATTAAATTTGGGCACTAATGTTCTTTATGTTCATTTGCATGCAACACCATTTTTTAAAACCCCAGCAGTGGTTATGTTTCCATGTTTTTTATTTGCAATTCATTTGGTTCTACATAACATAGGAACAGCAAACAAAGCATAGCAAGAACCTTGAACAAAAACAGGGAGGACATTAATTTAAATGGTTTACCTGCATACCCTCCATATTATAAATTCTAGAAATGAAAGGTGTGGTTATGATTTGAATCTTTCTCTGCATTTGAGTTCTGTTCGACAGAGCTGCAAAACACTGACCCAGTGAACAGGCAGTTCTAACCAGACAAGCTATAACAGCAGTGGCCTCAGCCTCACTGCTAGGCACCATATTCCGAACTGCAGTGCTGAAAGCACTTCATTTAACCAACAGTAGCTAAAGACAGAAGTAGAGTTGGCAGAGAGGTACTTTTTTTCCCCAGGAGCCCGGAGAGGCTCTCAGTGCAGAGAGGTCCCTATAGGTGCACAGAGAGGCAGTTCCAACTAGAACTGAAAGTAGTTATATTTGAAGGTGGTCCATTTTCCGCCGAGACCCGTAGTCTCAGTTCTGAATGCCAGTGGTAGAACGCCCCACACTGAAAGCTCAAATCCCAGGAGCACAACACGGTTGAATGTTTTATTGGCGAATCAGTTCTGGTCTTTTCTGTAAGAGTTACAGTTATCGCTGACCTAGAAAAAGAGACTTCCATAACTAGTCCAGCTGTGAGAGCGCTACACCCAGAAGGAACTCACGGTCAAGGGTGAGAAACCAAGTAGGACAGGCAGGTAATTTTATAAGGAAACAAACATTAAGGAGGGTGACAGGGGTTGAGGGAGGAAAAGAGGAGGAGAGGATGTTCAGCCGAGCTTCAAAGTCAGGAGAAAATGTGCTCGACAAAGGCTAAACACAAAAAGAAATTCACCTGAAAGACATGCAGAGACTAAAGGGTAAAAGATGTATCAAAAGCATTGGCTATGCTTGGGTGGAAAAGGAAAGCTCTATGCTCCAATTCAGGACAAAAATTCCAGGCATGCTCCTTCTTACAGAGTTTAAATTAAAAGTGTTTTTTTTTTCACAGGTGATGAAATTGTGCTACAAATACATGCAGAAAATTAAAACAATAAAATGAATTACAATGTGTAAATGTAATATATAGTAATGAAAAAATAAATAAAATATATATATATATATATACATAAGAAATGAGTAATGCAATGTGTATACTAAGAGCCCAATTAGCAGTACAAGAAAATGAGTTGGGTTTCAGGCTGGACTTAATTTGGGGCATGTCTAATTTTCTGGAAGCATATGGTGTGGCCAGTATAATGCAAAAAGTTCTGATTCAAGACACAACTACCTAGTCTGTTCCCATGAATCAAAAATTTCGAATCCACATTGAACAAATAAAAGAATGCATCAAAAATCAATAAAAGAGGATTCAATATTCAGATATTTAGAAGAAGTTGCAGTTTAGAGCGGCTTTTTAAAGCCACATTTCTTATGTGATCTTATACTGATCTTATACTGATGGGCAGATGTTTGGACAGAATAGTGGATAAACACAATGTCACCAGGTTTACTTTCAGATCTTTTCACAAAAAAGCTAAGCAGCTCCTGCAGATATAAGAGACCAAACAGTTCTGTTCTGAAATGGGAGTCAATATTAACAACACATATAGCAACACTGTAAATACTGGTGATTCTCTCCTTAATGGTGCATTTGTGTTCATTTGACTAGTGGAATTGTATTCAGATATGTGAACAAAACTGAGACTAATAAATACGTAATCACATAAATTGTAATACTGTAATCTGGCTATAACATATAATATAATATAGTATAGTCATATAATATAATCACCAAGACTTATTGTTGTTGCATGTGGCTGAGTAACCATTTGTTATAGACACTTAGATTAAAGTGGGAATTATTTGATGTAAAAGTCAAATGTTTTGAATAGGCACTTACACCAAATTCTTTCATATACTTTTTTATTGTCTGGATGAAAATAAGAACTGAGATTTATGAATAAAAATGAAATTCATTTCAATTTGAGCAATTACAGAGTAAAATACAAATGTTCCAAAATGTTTATTGTAATCACATGGTTTAGTACCACAACAGGTAACATCATTTTAGAAGTCGCATTTTGAATGAACTGCAGTCATTTTGTGGTCTTGAAAACTATTTATGAGATCATACCAGCAGTTGACTTTCCTGAAGAAGTGGTTTAAGTCTAGGTGGGGTTTTTCAGCTCCCCATCTTGTTCTGTTTTCTGAGGTAGTTCTGGCAATGCTTGTACTTATGTTCTTGGACACTATCTTGCTGTAGGAACCCGACCAACTCAACCCATACCAGAGTTACTGGATGGAGCTGCAGAATTATTTCCCACTTTTGGGCAACCTCACCATTTTTAAACCTCTTGCAGTTCAGCACTGCCTTTTGTACCATTTCCAGCTATTCATTGGAACTGTTTGAATTTCAATTAAAAAAAAAACCTGAAACACTGGCGTGTTCTAAAACTTTTGACATGTAGTGTATGCAGCAGTCGTTTGTATTTCAATAAAGGTTCTATTTAAGTCAAGGTCCCCCAGTGTTATCCTTAAAGGCCATTGAATGTCACTGACATTGGTTTGCAGAAAATCCCACTTTTTATTCAAGATGCAGTGGTCGGGTGAAGGTGGGAGGAAATGTAATTGTGTGTTTGTGTGCCCGTGTGTGTGACAGAAATTTCTGATGTGAGTGATTGTCTCACACTTTTGAAGATTTTTTGCTTAAAAGCTTTAAAAATACTATGCTTGTGAGAGTTTCTTTGTTAAAGAAACATGAAGACTTTTGCTGTCTGAATGGTTTCTGCTGGCCACCTCTCTTATTTTTAACATTTAGTGACTGCTTTGCTTCTAACCACAGAAAGATCAGAGTCTTGTGGAACACTCAAATATTTGACATGATTTTCTTTAGATATACATTTTTATTTAGAGCCTTGAAGTCAAGTTATGAACCAAATTCAAGTAACTCTTTTTTTCATATTACAAAGCCCTCTTTTAAATTAGCATGTCACCCATGTGATGGTGTGATGTAAAAATGTTTGGTATTGGACTGCATCATGCTGTGCAGTCATATTTCTGGAGGGATTAATTTAGTGCTCAAATATATTTAATTTTAGGCAGTGAAACCTGTCTCAAAAAGATATGTTCAATTCAAACAGTGGGCGGCCTGCGGTCAGACTGATGCTTTTTTGTTGTTTTCCATGTTCAATCTCTGAAGATACATCTCTTCAGCTATTCATAAGTCTGTCACTGGAATCACTGTCATGACAAACCTGGTGCCTTTGATTTCTCCATGCAACAGTGAGGTATCGCAAGGAGCTGCATTACAAAATCTAATATCAGAATCAATTTCATTCTGATGTGATTCAAATATGAGAAATTTGTCATGTGTACACACACATGTATGATACGTCTTAACAGGTATAACAAGGTCACAGGAACAAAGATAATGAAATAAAAAAGAAGTAAGATTGAATAACAGTATAGAATCCAAACTCTTTTCCATATGCAATACTTACAGGTACGTTACAGCATTTGGCAGACGCTTTCATCCAAAGCAAATTTTGCACATCACATCCGAATGTAGTGTTAGGAGTCTTACTGGTGTAGTGTTATATGTCCTCCAGCATAAGGATCTAACTCCACTCTCCTTCTTGGAATGTTGCAATGTTATCCACTACACTAATCAACCAACGCATACTTACATACATTAAATATGCTGCGCTATAAAAAGGTTCTTGCCTTCTCCTCATTTCCTCTACTTTTGCATGTTTGTCATGGTTCTGTTGCTTCAAATCATCACAGAATATAAAGTACATGAACTACAGTTTCAGTGATTATTGAATTAATTGAAAAAAAAGTTGTACCTTGATTGTCCATTAAAAATTCATTAACATAATAACTGTTTGTGCTGCCCTTAGGAGCAAAAACTTTGACCAACCACTTCTACAGCTGGAGATCTGCCTTGCTGAGGATAAATTTTGGTTCCCTTGTCTCTACAGAATTGCTTTAATTCAGCCACGTTTGAAGACTTCTGAGGTTTAAGACCTTGTCACAGCATCTCAATCGGGTTTAAGTCAGGACTTAGACAAGGCCACTTCAAAAATTTAATTGTCCTTCTTTTGAAACTCAGAGGAAGACTCAGTAACTTACTTTCTAACCTCTTCCAGAATGTCTTTTGCCATTATAGTCTTCTATCCCCTACATGTACATGCACAAAATATTGCAAGCGTGTTTATGTTTCCACACTACAAAGAACATAATGCTTTTTCTAAATAGTACAATGATCTTTCTAAAATCGTTCAATCAATCAATCAATCAAACTGGTGTTGACCAGTTGTTAAAAAAAAGAGATTCAAGAAGAAGAATTCAAGTGAAGAAACAGCAAGAGCTAAACCTATTCTCTGCACTGCAGTTTACTACACAATAACTGTAAAGATAAAACCTAAGTAAAAAAAGAGAATACAAAGAAAAAAAAAGATCAACACAGGGCTATTTCAAAAATACTATGTAATTTCCAATTCATGTAACTCTAATTACAATGAAGCATAGGATAAAGCCTGAATTTAATATCGCAAAAAACAAACAGTCTTTATACAAATTAGATATTTAGATACTTGATTTAAATTCTTGCTTAGGTTTTCTTTTTCTGGTTGAAAACTCTCCTGTTTTATGCTTTTAATGGTTACTGTCATTTAGCGGACAAATAATACAAATAATACAATGGCTTGTCTAAAATTAACACATTGACCTTTGTATAAACAACACAATGACTATTCTAAAAATAGCACAGCACCCTTCCTAAAAACATAATGCTCTTGCTAATAACAATACAATGCCTGATCTAAAAAGTGTAAGTGTAATAATAATAAAAGTGCTTGTGTAATAATAATTATTGTGATTAGTAGGATTAGGCTTTACTTTTATAAATATTGTTTATGAAAACTCAATATATCTTTAGATACTTGTATAACGTTCTTGTTGGCTTTTCTCTAGTGCTTGGGCGCTTTCCTGCTTATATGTCTGTAGAGATTACTGCCATTTAGCAGGCAAAGCACTACTGCCCAATAATCCACAGGACCTCTATGTACACACGCACTGACGTGCCTGCAGAATCGAGTGAATATATATGTTGGCCTTTTTTCTTGCAGAAGACAAGCTGCTGGTTAAAACCTTTTAACCTACTTCACATTATTGGAAAGGGTCAGTTTACGTCAAGGTTGCCCAGTGCTTTTATTCCAATGGACTTATGTTTTCGCTGGGTTAATGGGTGAAAACTGACACCTGTTGTTTAAACAAGCACTGGTGTGTTCCTCCTGGCTGGAAATGAAGACCTTGAGCCAAACAAGCCCTTTCTGGCTAAGTGATGTTGAGATTGACTGGTTGACTGAGTAAGTAGTTTTCTTTTCATATTCCTTTATTGAACAATATGACAAAACATTTCAGGTGAAGGATTTTGAATGGCTTCTGAAAGAAGTCAAATGGACTTTTGAATTTATTGGCAACATTGAACAGAAATGAGCTTTGCATCCTCAAATACACAATTCTTTTGACCAAAGTCACACAACACAACTTAAAATATAAAGGATTCTTAAAACGTTGCTTCTTTAGTTCTTTGCACTGACTAAATCATACATGTGCACTTGTTGAGCATTATTTAGTTCTCGTTACGACAAAACATTTGGCTCTCTTACTCTTAGAATTGAGTGTGCTAAGAGCTCTGAAGTAAAAGGACAAATTCTTTCCAAATAGTTTTGTTTGGCTCTGCCCTGACAACAAGCCATCCAGTCAGCAGCTGCTGGCCGTTGTCCATTACATCATATTAGTAAATGATTGTTTGTCTTCCATTTAGCTGCGAGTGATATTGAATTCCCTCCTGACTGCGGCACAAAATCTATGAGGGGCTCCTTTTAAAAACATATGTCCTGCTGATGAATTGTATAATACACTAATGCCCTTTAGATTATGTGTATTTACAACTCACTATTGACACAGACTGCTCTGAATTAGAGCTATGGGTTTCACAGCGCTGCAGAAAAACAGCTCATGCTGAACCCTGTGTAACCCTCTGTCGTTATTGAACACTTCTCAAACTTTTATGAGGAAGTAAGTCAACCTGAGTCCAGGCACGTTTTCAATTAAAGACAGCCATTGGTGACATGTTATCTGTGGAATTGTGATGGAAAGGACACTGTAATCTAAATAAACCAAAGAAAGGCGTACCATTCCACGAACCTGAACACATATGTTAGATAGGCTTTATTAATAGATTAGGACTTTCTCCAAGTTTTACACAGAGTAGAAGACACCCTGTTCTGTCCTGTGGTGCCACTGAACCATATCTGTATTGCTTGGGACTTATCATGTGCTTCCTTAAAACTCAAATATTAATTTTTCAACAGGAAAGCTTCCCATATCAGTAATATTATGCAACTGCTAAGTTAATACTGCAATGAGCTGGACTGAGTTTCACCAGAGACTGTGCCATTGCAAAGTGAACAGACATATGTGGACAAGACAGCCTGGAAAGGGTGCTGAAATCATTGTTTTTAATCAGCCAATGACCATCTCTGCAGAAATTTGCGAAGTTGGTGGGCTGATGTTTAAGCAAAGTAAATGAAAGCAATGGGCAAAGTAATTCTTAGCTCTCTGTGATGTTTCTTTGGAGCGTAGTGCTAATCAGGCAGGTGTCATTTTGCTAATAGTGATTTTGGCAAAGGCTATGCCAGCATCTATATCCAGCATCAGCTAATCAGTTCCCGCAGGGCCACTTTAAACCTTTCCTATTGCTTTGCTAATGAGCCGCTGTACTTTTACATACACTTGTGATGCGAGATGTCCATTATGATGCAGCTTTTTCAGCCAACATCTCCACAGACTCACTGACCACTGTAAATCATGATATCAAGTTTAGCATTACTGTTTTTTCATGTCTGGTAGCTCATTTTCATATTTCTCATTTCCCCCACTCTCCTGAGCCACTCTTTTCCAGGTCCAGAAGAGGCTGGTATGCAGTTTTTTGTCTCTGTTCTCCATCGGCGCCTTAGGCCACCTTCACTTCTGTCTGTTGTCCTATAGGTTGGCTCCTCAATTGGCTTCCAACTCATTAAACGAAAGAATCTTTGGTCCATCATTTATTTTTCATGCATTTTTCCCTAGTGCAGATAAGAGTATTTTTGATGATCAGGCACTTTGTGCACTGAGCACAGAACATACATTTAATAGCAGAATAAAATCTCACCCACTCATCATTGAAAGTAAAACATAACTTAATGTGTTTGTGTGACGGTGGCTATTTTGGTACCACATTTGTTTTCATGTTTTCATGGTTCTGTTTCTGTTATGGAAAAAGGGACTTTTATTTTGACAACATGTTTGGGTTGGTTTGTTATGGTGTCACTTGTCTGTGTCCGTGTCGGTCTGAGCACTTTGTAATATATTAGTTCCACTTAAGTTCACCGGTATCATGTTTGTGTTAATTAGGTCTCGTTAGCTTGGTCATATAAGTCGGTCCTGTTGTAATCTCTCCTTATGTGACCATCGCCTCATTCCCCTGTGTATCCTGTCTCTGTGGTTAGTGTTTGTGTTTTGTTCTGACGGCCCTCGAGCCTGTTTATGTTTTGGTTTAGTTTTCTTTAATAAAACCCCCCAAAATGGAGCTCCTGGTGTCTGGATCCCTCTCCCTCAGTAGAGGTAGTTTACGGGGGAGGGCTCGCGCCGCCCCCCGTAATAGTTTGCAGTGAGTAAATTTGTGTTCTGTTTTCTTGGCATGCGTTTTAGCCAATAAAAAAGTACAAAGGATGTCAGCCAAATTTGAGGGTTTTCTTTCAAATAAAGTATTGTGCTGAAGATTAATTTGTGCAGATGTATTTGATTTTTTAGGTTTAATAAACATTCACATAGTGTAATATCAACAGTAACAACATTTAATGTGGGAATAAATGATAATTATACAAAACGTTTATGTATAATTTAAAAAGGTACAACTTTACAATACGACTTCTCAAATAAAGCGTTTTTATATCATTCATAATTAGGTTGGTAATTGGGTTGTAGACACAAGTCATTAATAAGCAGTTATAAACATGTTATGATGGTTATCACACATTGACGCAGGATCATTATTTGGTCTCTGACAGAACACTAAACTGACGGCTTTATCAGGTCTTTGTTAAAATGCTATGACCATTCTGCCTAAACAGTGCACCTGCATTGATATATGACTAATGTTATATCCTGTTAATAACTGCTTATTAATTATATATAAACTGTCTACAACCTAATTAAGAGCCTGCTTATAAATAATTTTAAATCCTACATAAGGGTATTCTTCTTGTAAGGTAGTATCTATAAAACGTTTTCTTTAGGTATTGTTTTTCTTCTCCACTATCTGCTATTAAGCTGCTGATAACTAGGATAAATAAGCTGGTTAGCATTAGCTTAAACATCATCTTATTTCTGGCTACTCTCACATGCACACATGAATCTCTGTCTCATGTGCTTCATGATTTAACTGCAACAATCTACTTTTACAAAATTTTCAATAATAGTGGCTTAAATGTGAGTCAGTGGGAATGATTAAAAAATGGCATCTGGCTGACGCTTTTATCCAGAGCAACTTACTATCATTAGTTACAGGGACAGTCCCCCTGGAACAACTGACAGGTAAGTGTCATTTTCAAGGACACAATGACAATGAAATGTGTGGTCATTGGGTTAACAGGCAAGTGCTTTACCCTCTAAGTTATTACTTCCCATGTTTGACACATTCCACCATACATCTTTGTTATATTCATTTATAAGACAGAGGTTATAAAAGTTAATAAAAAATTTTATTTGATTGTTAACGAAATAGAAATTTGACACAAATTTGATAATTTTGAAATACTGCCATAGTGCTTATATAAAGTAACATATGTTTTTAGCATTATACCCACCGACCTTATTTGGAACCATTTATTGTTATCCTTTTTTGTGAAAGAGCATTTATAGGCCTACACATTGTTTCTATGACCACTGTTATGAACAATTTTGAATCATCAACAGCCAGGGGTGATGCTCTTCACATATTTATCCTTCGATTATGCACACAAAATGTAATGCTCCTTTAAACTATAATAGACTTATAAACTTTTTTCATAATGTAATGTTTGAAACAGCAGTTCACAATGTTCTAAAGATTTCTTTGAAGGACTTCAATGGAATTGCTCAAAGAGCCCTATCTTATTTAGGAATGTAAAAACAATATACTTAGAATTAAGTATACTAATACAATACAAACAGCAAATATGTTTTTGTATATTTTGTATTTTCTTGCTGTGTGTATGGGGTGGTGGGTGCAAATACTGGCAGACCATGCTCCACAGACACACAGAATCATTTTAAATTACTGTACAATTTAATTCTGCCCTCCATAAAAGCCACAAAGACGTTTAAACAGAGGATTGCATTTTCTTGCTCAGCCCAAGCCCAGATTGTTACATTCTCTCCCTTCTTCTCAGATTTTTGGATGTGCAATTCAGGGTTTCTTTTGAACGCAAAGCATTCTTTAATCTGGGAGAGCTTCAAAAAAAACGGCAGCAGTGGGACTTCTCCTCTAATTACTGTAGTCTGATGATGAAAAGCACAAAAATGCAGAAACATATAAAAATAAAAAATCCCAGACAGCTCTGCAGAACGCGAGCATTTAACATTCTGTCAGAGTCAACGCGACTATTCGCCTGACGCATGTCAACATCCCCTTTTGATGAGAACAGACGTTGATATTCACGCTGTACTCTCTGTGGGAAAACAGAGGCAGAGGAAAGAGTGAGAAAGTGTGCGAGGGACATGGCACATTACTCAGTAAATGCTGACTGATTACATTTAAAATGCAGTACTTGCAATTTGCAAAATCGCTAACCTATTCCTGTCAAATTGTTCCCATTATGATAGTGAAAAAAAAAAACATCCTGACGCAGGACAATTCAAGCATGGCACTTCATTTACGTTGGGGTGGAAGCCAAAACTGATTGAAAGTAAAATGGGGTCAGCTTCTGCAAATACTAAACAGCTCCAGCCATATATAGACAACTGAATATTTAAGCTTTAATTTGACATGTTTCAGAGAGGGAAAAAAATCAATATAAATAGCTGTTAAACTGAGGCCATGACCCAATATGCAACTTAAGGGGTTACACAAGGTAACAGTCTGTCCTTCATGGTGTAATTTGGTGTAGCATTACTGGAGCTTTCCATTGTTCTCATCCACCAATGTGCAGACACGAAATGCAGATGAAGCATATGAGACACTTCATACGCTCAGCATGACTCGGTTCTGCCACCCACTGAATTTATCAAATTTTATTGGATCACTTAAGAGGCTGAATTGCTCCATAAAGGACATATATGGCACTTCATATCCGGACACCACTCAGCAACCGCATTAGCCTTGTAGCCAGATTTGCCCCTCTGCATTCTGTCCCCTCAGGCCTTCCCAGACCTCTGATCACTAATGGCCTTGCCACATCTTCAACATCCTCATGAGAGAAATTGTGATGCACCCCATCCTAGCAACACCAGAGCGGCACTTACCACTGCTCAATAAAGACTCAGACCAGGGGTAAAGCTGAGCAACAAAGAAAGATGGAATATATCAGACTTCAAGATAACTCTGGACCTATTATGCTCATCTCCTGGTATTATTAAAGGGACTATATCCTGCCTTTTTGTTCCCTGATGTAAATGTTTTGATATTTATGTATACAAAAATCAATCAAGATTTATTTTTACATGACAATTCCTAAACTTGAGAATTCCTTTTTATCCCACAAGCTGTGGCTGTACAAGTATTTTAAAGAAAGTGCAGCATGTTAATTGTAATAATTCACAGTGAAAATTTTTTAATTTGTATTTAAAATGTAACTTGATATGCATTTGCACAAGAAAATACTAAGTGAGATTGCAAAGCTTTAAGCAATTATCAAGTGATATTTTCTTGTTCCTTTGCTGGTTGCTAGCCAGTTGCTACGGTATTTCTGGTTGTTTTTAGGGAGTTACAAGGCAGGTTTTCTGGTATTGCAGGTGGTTGCTAGGGTGTCACAAGGCAGTTATTATTGTATCTCTGGTTACCGCTAATTGATTGTTGTGGTCTAACCAGTGATTGATATTCGGTTTCTTGGTTATTGCTATGGTTTTGCAAGTGCTACTCGGTTGTAGTGAACCAGCTGCTATGGTATCACTAATGGTGGTTAGGGTGTTTCTAGGTAGTTGGCATGGTTCTTCATTGGGATGTTATGTTGCTGTTAGGTGGTAATGTGTAGTGGTTATGTTAAAAATGTTTGATATATCTCAAAAGGGTTCAGAGCAGATGCAATGCCAAAAAAATGGGTGAAAAAATAATGAAAATAAAAGAACACTCAGAACAAATTGTCTGTATATTTCAAGAAATGTCAAGGCCTACATTGAAACAAGGCAAAACTGCAAAGGCCTTAATTATTTCTGGGAACTAAAAAATGCATCATGTCTAATTTATTGTTATTTTATAGAATCATTAAATGCATCATGTTTAATCATGAAAGAGCCAAATGAGAATTGAGACAATAATCAACCAACCATGCTTTGCTTTTCACTAGGTGGGAGTAATTGTAAGATGTTTGAAATCTTATTTTGTTATATCCAATGGATCAGTTGCCTAAGTATGTGTGAGAAATCTGTTTAATGTCACATTGTTAGGCAAACTTAACCATGTTAAATTTGACTAAAATAAGTAATTTTTATTAGTGATTGACCGATATAGATTTTTTATTACCGATACCGATACCAATTATTTGCAGGTTTATGTGCCTGATAACCGATATTCAGAACCGGTATTTATTCCCTATTATACTTCTGTTTTTGACACAATTATTACAACACCACTTCCTCCTTGCATACAAATCAAAACTAGGGATCTGAAAGTGCAAAAAGTAATTTAAAAGGGCATTTTACTAAAGTCTTCAGTGGTGAATAAACTACATATATACAAGCAGCATAAACTACAAATCAGTCATTTACATAACACATCTAATGTGTGCATTAATGACTGTTATGTTTAATAAAGTTTACTAAATAAAGGAAAGCAAGTGAGTATAATTTATCTTTGCATGCAGTTTCCCCTCCGACATCTGCTGCAATGGCGATCATACCTGTAATTCTCAATACACCCACTAGATGGCGGTGTATATTGGTAAACCCGATATTACAAAACCGATAACCCATTATGGCAAAAGTATTGGGAAAAATATGGATATATCAATCAATCTCTAGTTTTTATGCATACTCTTGGTTTATTCCTTTGAGAATAAGTACAGTATAAAACAATTAGTCTTACTAGTTAAAAAGTTGGCAGGATATCTGTTAGCTTTCATCACTTTGTATGACCAAGATCCACCTACTATATCTTAACTGACATGCAGAACAACTAATTACAGCCCATTTGTTTTGTGTAAGGTGTAGGTTCAGGGGATTTTCAACATGCTGTTACAAGAACAATACACCCACTGGACACATTCCTGGCAATATGCAATAATATCCTGTTAATGCTTTAAATAAATTCTTACATAATTTCTAATAATGGGATGTTGTGTGTCTCACAAACTTTGTAGTTACCTTGAATAACAAAGCAACTGCTTGCAGCTGGGGCAAGATTTATTTCTCATTAGGGGTACAAAAACTGTGATGGAGAAAATCAAATTTCCACGCCAAAGATTGTTTCACTAAGCAATCAAGGATGGTAAAAAAATGCTTTAAGAAGAAATGTCCAATGGAAAAATAAAGGCTTTAACACTGTGATCGGATGAGTAGAACACAACTAAATATCATGGCACCCCTAGAAGAATACTAGTGTGTATCAGGATCAGAAAACCTTGTTGATCCTTGAGGAAACTGCTTATGCACAAGTACAGAAACAAGAGCACAAATACAGAGGGCAATATAATACAAAGAGCAATATAAAATAAAAGGTCTAAATAAACCCACTATAAACAGCAATGATGGGGTATAAATACAATAAATCAGGGAAGTTAAGTGAATTACAAGTTACATTAATAGTGTTTAGAAGTATGTTACTGTATGTAATTAAGATTCTTAGCATATAAAAAATTTAATAAACACATATTGCAAATAATGAAATTATTTAGTATTCAAAAGTAAACTGCACAGGATATTGCACATGGTAGAATATTAAGCAAAACTAGACTGCATTTCCGCAGAGAAAATGCAAAGTGTGCTTGCTCAAAAATGCAGCAGTGGACTGACCCTTTATAGCAACTGCCTTTCATGCCTTAGAGAGTGAGTGAGTGAGTGAGTGAGTGAGTGAGTGAGTGAGTGAGTGAGTGAGTGTGTGTGTGTGTGTGTGTGTGTGTG
>JBBKCR010000101.1:33367107-33386589 GCA_037577295.1 Ladigesia roloffi
CTTCCCTAAAGGAATTAAACTGGAATAGATGCTCCCTGCTCTCATTTCCATAATCTAATGGTGTGTTTATGAGCGTGCGTGTGTGTGTGTCTCTGTGAGAGCGCTGCCACTGCTGTTTGTATAGAGATGATGCTGGCAGACTCAAGGGTGTGTGTGTAATCCAAGATTCTCTGCTACCAAGGGCAACACAGTGGTCTCTGGTGACACCGAAGCACGCGAGCACACACACACACACACAAGCACAGACAAACACATACACATGTGCACACACACAGGCATACACACAGCATCAATAATTTATCAGTGATTTCTCATTTGGATTCTCAGATTAAATACTATTTCCTTCACTGGGGCAATGTGGAGGAGGCACAGTGCAAAAGATGCTCTCAGTAGTTTGGCTCTGTGTATTAGCTCTGCATCACACACAGTGTGTGTGAGATCTGAACCTTCAACATGCTGCTGTATGCACACACAATGAAATATTCATCAGAATGATTGTAAACCCATTATGCTGTTGTCTATGGACAGGTTTCTCTCCGTCCCTTCGGAGGGTTTGTGTGGGTTTCTCTGTGCATGGAAGGGAGAGATAGGGGAGGGAGGGCGTAAAGACAGAGAAAGAAAAAGTGTGTGCATATATGTGTGTTTGTGTGTGTGTCACAGTACCTCCCAACTGATTTGGATTTGGACACTGCAATCCGAGGGAGCAGCTGAGAGAAACAGGCCAAACATGATAGATAACCAGTCACAACAATGAGCTAGCAAGTGCTATTCAAAGGTGTCATTTTCTTTATTCCTAATCATCCAATAGATGTGTGCGATCATTTACACACAGTGCATGATGCTTTTTGTTGTTTTTTATAATGGTTTTATTAAAAATAATAAAACAGTGACATGTACAGGTCATACCCCCTTCCAGACAATTTAAATGAACATGACATTATGTGAATAGTAGTACATATGATTGTAATCTTATGTACAAGTGTGGTGTTAAAGAACATTTTTGTCGCCTCCTAACACAGGGTGGAAGTAGCCTAGTGGGGAAAACCTCACCTGTGCACACAATGACCACAATATTGCAGGTTTGAATACAACTTTCTACCGTTCAGTGTCCATGAGCCAGAAGCTTAACCCCCAGTTGCTCCAGGGGGACTGTAACTGTAAGTTATGACTGTAAGTTGCTCTGGATAAGAGCCTCAGCAAAATGTCCCCTTTAATTTTGATACCAAAGTGTAGGTCTCGTTAAGATAATCCCACCTGGTCATTTATCTGTCCTTTAACCAAGTGAAAGATTAGTCAAAAATAAACCGAAGATTTAATCATTCATAACAAGCTTAGTCAACTACACTGCAGTATGGTGTGGGAATAGACTGTCTGGTTATTAAAGTGAGGCGGTAATGATTATATTCCCAAATGCTCACAAGTTATACAGCCATTTATCTGTCTAACAAGGCTGCGGATACAGCACCTTGTCGCTCTACTCAAGGTGAAAACTGGGTCCCTTGACAAAACCCAGCGCAGCACCTGTGCGCACAGCAGAATGCAGAAACGGTTGATAGGGAATCCAGAGTATTTTTTTTGCTCGAGTTTCATTATTCATGCTGCTATATGCCAAATATATTGGCAAAATATTTTATATTACGGAGCTAAATCTGTTACTTTTTGTAGCTGGAAAACCCATAAGTTGCCACATTCTACAACTCTGCATGGTCTCCTCTGCCCATGCGTCTCACACTGCGTTATGAAAGGAATTGAACGTGTTGATTAGGAATTGTAGACATTTTCCTTTTTTTCCTTAGCAGTAGGCGGGCATTTAGGTCATAAGTGACCTGTTTTCAGGAGTATAAAATAAAGGCCAAGGCAACACCATGCCCTTACAGCCAAGGGGAACGAGAGACGGACAGAGTCAATGAATAGACTACACATGTGCAAGATGTCCACCCGTCCCAGAGGAGTGGCCTTGAGAAGGACAGCGACCATGACCAGAGCCAAATGGCAATACCTGCATGCTGCTTTATAAAGCTGGGGGCACTTACACTAGGTCATGATAGGACTGTTAAACTCATGGTGACCTCAGCATGGTAAGCATGAAGTTTACATAAAAGTCCACCCATCATTTGAATTGAGGAGAGCCCGAGGCAGTAAGAAGATTTTTTAGTGGGCGATAAAGTGTTCATGATTATGGTTTACACAAAAAAAGGTCAGTGTTGGGTCAAAGTCACCAGCAGATTGGCCTTGCTGTCTAAGCAGGCCTAGAAGGTCACAGCTGCGATCCAGCTTAGCTCTTCTCCCGCATTAATACTTGCAGCATGTAGCTGGTGAGATAAATCAGTGCTCAGTGCCCTGGGCAGCCTATCTGACACTACCCCTCCAATCTCAGCACAAAGGTAAATATTTTGGACTCTGCTTTTGGTTATAAACCTATTGTTGGTCATCTACCTTTTTAACTAACGGCCCTGTGTATTAGCTACATTTTGTACAAAACTCGAAAAACAAAAACAATAAAACTATTTATGCTGTAATCATGTCCCATATGTGGACAAGACCTCATTTAGCCAGAAGCATAACAATGTGGTTTTTAAACTGAATATACTCACCATTTTTGTCATATCCAGTTCCACTAGCTAGTTAGGTCTCCTTATAACACAATTATACTGAGCTGGGAGGCTTCCTAAAGAAAACACACATTAAGAACTAAGCCAGTGAGTGGAAGCCTGGGAATATTTTATTATTTTATATTACAATAAGTTACTATCTGCAAGTCTACAACACACTACTCTCTACATATATCATCTGACTCAGCAGAAACGCATCCCTTATTGAACACAAAAATTAAATGTTAAGTTGAAAGGCTTTTAAGCTGTTGTCTTCTTTTGCTATCGCACTTTTCTTTGCAATGTTAGTAGACTTTTTAATTTGTGTTCATCCTGGTGACGTGTATGGCTATGGCTGTATCACACTCAACACATGAAACAGTTCCTAAGCCTTAAATCTTGGAGAAAACTTTAAATGTTTCCAGGGGGTTTTGTACTGGCTTCTGGGAAATTATTTTAATTTACTCATTGACAATAAACAGCAAAATTCCATTACATTCTTACTGCTTACAGCTTTCCAATTAAATGTTTTAATATATTACACATACATGCAGTCTAGTGATGTTTAGTGACATCATGTTGGTGTAGGAACACCAGGGTAGACATGTAAATGTACTGGTTCTGTTTAAATCAAAATATTTTTTTTTCTGTTTGATGTCTTTTATATTCATTTGCCATGTTCATATCAATATAGACATTTTGAATTCTCAGTAGTATGTTCTAAAATGGGCAAGGACGCGTATTTGTTACAATAAGTTCCAATCAGGCCTGCAGAAGAAAAACATTTGCTCTATGGCCAAAATTACTATTCTTCTGCAGGATTTATACTAGTACTCAGTAGTTAGTAGGCAGTACTAGGCTGTGTAAAAAAATTCAAATATAAATACAACTTAAATTACATCAAAATGATGCAATATTGAACTGGAAAGGATAGGCAAGAAAATTTAAAGTGTTCCCAAGCAGATGCTGTATCTCTCATGGTCTCTATGGTATGACTAGATGGTTGCAATCATGTTCCAATAGCTTTTGGCCAATATAAAAGGGCAGTAACGGGGGGTTGGTGGTGTAAAAACCTTTGTCTAAAAGTGGAGTGTGCAAAAACAATAGACAAATGGAAAACTGAAAAAACCCTTAGCAAAAAGGGGGACGGTAAAAAACTTTTTCTAATAGAAAGTTACCCTCTTGGGCAAAACTGAGATCACAACTATCACAGGCCAAATGTGAATAAACAAAATGAACTAAAGGGTTTTTCTCTTCTGTTTTCCAGAAAGTTCTGCCCTCTTGCCCCAGAACTGACTGAGATGACTGGTGGGCCAACAGAGGGTAAACTCTTAGCCAATCACAGTCAGGATGGTGGAATAAAGGTAGTAAACAAAACGGCTAGGGTGCTGAAATACTGATCCTTAAGGAATGTTCATGCTCTCCTCATCCACGTTTTAAACTCCACTATGGTGATTTTGACCTTTTCTGCGGTTATGGACTATGACTAAGAATTACAAGCGGGTCAGTCTCTAAACTTCTGAGATTTATAGGGGTTGGAACAGCCTCTAATATATGTAACACGAAAGCAGAAGGCTAACTTATAAACTCTCAAGCTAAAATCAATAAAGCTTGAGCTAGGTACATGCTGATGGCTAACAGTCTGGTTTAGGGTTGGCTTGTCAGTCTTTTGCTGGTTAGCTCCTCAAATAGGCTGCTTGCTTACCAAAGTCCAAAATAACAAATATTTCTGGCTTAAGTAATTGTACTGTAGGAAGTTTAATATGAGCAAATTATTTACCCACAAACATTACTCAGATGACTTGCAATCAAACTGTTAATGTAATGGGAGCAGATTGCTTGCTAGCTCACTAGAAGTTGCTTTCAATCTAGTGTTAATTTTGTCACCTATTTTTAATTTAGTCTTAGTCTTGTGACGAAATGTGCTTTTTAGTCTTAGTCATATTTAGTCATTGAAATATCATTTTTGTCAGTCTAGTTTTAGTTGACTAAAAGTCTCATCATTTTAGTCTAGTTTTAGTCAAAAGAAAACTCAAGGTATCTTAGTCAAGCTTTAGTCCACTAAAGGTCTCGTCATTTTAGTCTAGGAGCTCAATCTAACTTCAAACCGACATTAGCTTTGCCATTTGTTTTTATCCACTTAACAACTTCATAGCCAACTAGCAAGTCTGGTGTAATGGCTATAAGATAAAACCTGTATAATATATGTGCCACAACACCATAGCTAACTGCTTTATTTAACATTACAGTGTAGATTCTTAAAATCAGTATTAGTTTATTTAAGTAAACTTACCTTAATGTGTGGGTGGTTAGCCTTTAGATGACGCTTCAGGTTGGTGGTGTTATTCCCTGATATTTTATGTCTGCAGTGCTTCCCGTCAGTTATAATGACACATTCTGATTTTTTCTCAATGTCATTGTAAGTAAAAAGCGAGCAAATATTGAGCCTCTTCCTTCTACCTAGCCTTTCGTTGCCACGCACTCAAGTCTGGTAAAAATCTCTGGTGTTTTCTACTGTGTTGTTGCTCCATGTAGCTTTGTGTTGCATCGACAGGCAGCAGCAGCACAAACTTTTCTGAAGGTGTAAAAGTTGAATATTCTATCTCATTATGGAAAAAGTAGAGACGATTGTAGACGAAAGTGAGGAGAGATTTTATTTAAATATTTATTTTATAAAAAAACATTTTGGTCTCGTCTTTTTCTGTCAACAATAATGCATTTTAATTTAGTCTTAGTCAGCATTTTTGGACACTGTTGCAGTCTCATCATCGTCTCGTTTTAGTCATGGAAACGTTGGCAAACATATTTCGTCTCGTCTGTCAAAATTCACACTATTTCCAGCTAACGGTATTTATGGGCTGTATGATTTTTTGCAAACTAACAGGACATTTAAAAATGTATTTCATCTCATAACTGACTTATCATGCCTGGCTATTACATCAGCAGGGATTTTAATGACATTGCATTCAAATATATTAAAATGGCGTTGGTCCCCATCTTTGCAGCTATATTATCTTTCACTCTCCTTTGAAGGCTCTCCACCATATTTGGAAGTATCTCTGGGAATTTGAGCAAATTCATTCAGTAGAGCATTTATGAGGTCAGGCACTGATGTTGAACAAGAAGGTCTGGATCACAATCTCCATTCCAATTCATCCCAAAGGTGCTGGATGGGGTTGAGGTCAGGGCTCTTTGTGGCCAGTCAAGTCTTCCACACCGAATCCCTCCAGCCACGTCTTTATGGTGCTCGACTGGGACACAGTCCTGCTGGAATTGAAAAAAGGTTCTTCCCCAAAATGTCCACAAAGCATGTCTTAGTATGCTGAACCATTAAGATTGCCCTTCACTGGAAGTCAGGGGCCTAGGTCAAATCCTGAAAAACATAATATAACCCTCAACTAAGCTGGCTGGAGTTAGTTGAGTGACTACTGTAAATTCCGGACTATAAGTCCCTACTTTTTTCCAACATTTTTGACTGTGCAGCTTATAATTCAGTGCGGTTAATGCATGAGACACATGTGGCTTAAAATCTGATGTGGCTTGTACAAGAACAAAATAAAATTTCTTTCTAAAATTAGAGCTTTTAATCAGGTGAGCTCTTTACAGTAGTAATCGTAGATATTATCTAATCACCTTGAATTGATATTGGCAAAATGCCAGCTGAAATCAGACACCTAGTAATAGACATTGATTGCCATATCTAGATTTTTTTTTTTAATGAAGTAATAATATGAAAATTAATCTGGGTATCCAGGCTTCCGTGACTGAGTCTGGTTTTTAAGCTCCTCGTAGTGACCCAGTGACTTGGATCCCATTTGACTGTCCATTATGGGCTCCAACACAACTTTCCTGAGGCCTACAGTCTCCTTAGCTACTACTGCCACTTCCTGCATCATCCTACTATCACATTCACATTTCTGATGTCCTGTCCTTAGGGACTCCTGATGGTGGAGTGAGTGACATCACAATAGGCCACCATTCATCTCCTATGGGAAAAAGCTGACTTTGAGTGATCACTGCTCAGGCACTGTCCATCCAATCACATTGGTGCATAAAGAAAAATAAAAAAGCTGCACTATGCATGGGATCAAAATATCTCAAAAGGGCTAGGCCACACAAAAAAGCCGGCAGAATGAAAAGTGATTGCTTCCGCACTTATAATAAAACTTCAGAAGAGCAATAGTGGCATTGCTGACACAATCGCAAAAATAAATACATACATATATATAGATTTTCCATGGAACTCATTAAGTCTGGACAGCCCTGAGGCTTCCCCTCTGGTTATAGCTCCTCATCCAAAAAAAATCTACAGAAAACACATTACATTTGAGCAACTGGTTTCTACAACAGATTTCAGGTTAATTAATAAGAGTTTTAACCATTTTTCCTTTAGTTTTTGGGTGCTGTTACCATATCCAGGGCACAATTAAACAAGACATGTTCCATTCTGGGCCATTTGATCAACCAAATTTGACCCGAATTACTATAATTATGCTGAAACCAATCCCTATTTCCCATTCCTTGTTGCATTATTGGCCCTTCAATTGTGTTGTGATTTGAAGATAATTGCAGTGAATCTAATTGTAGGCATGTATAGCATGTTGTAGAAGCAGTGAGCAAACTCAATGGCTGTGGAAAATATAGGCTGACCTGCTATTAGTGCTACGGTTTCCGCGGTCAGAAATAAGCGCTCGCTTTGCACGGCGGAGCTTGTTGAACTCTCAGTGCCCTGCTCTAACTACACATGACGAGCACAGTTTCTGTATGCAGGTCCTTGAATCATTAAAACAAAGGTCAAAAGAGAGAGGGGGTGAGGGATAACGAGAGAGATGGGGATAGAAAAAAAGGTGGTGGTGGTGGTGGAGGGGGTCAGAGTGAGTGAGTGAATGAGAGGCAAATTTCTTTCTGCTATGGTATATGGTATATGCACAATGATTGACTGCATCAGTAGCTATGAACTCTTACTGTCAATCAGTATTAATGCAGAGCATTAGAGACATTATTAGTCTTGGTGATTGGAGGTTCATATGCATCTTAACATGTCACTCTAATTACTTTATCTTCACATTAAATTACTGAATGGTCACACTTAACTAATAGCCCCACATGACCTTTCCAAGCAAAGCATGCCATTTCAATATGACCATTCCAAGTAGTTTTTCAAGATTTTACTAAATAGCATATAAGGTTTAATTTGACCTTAACTGAGAAGGGGGGGGAGGGGGTAAACAAAATAGTTAATATATATATTATATATTTTCTATGTAACTTACAAGGTCCCAGTCCCAGTGGAACACATTTCTGGTCACGTTCTCGTTCTTGAATTAATTCACAGTCAGATGCAACCTGAAGTCTTTTCATTCACTTGAAAGTAGCTTTTAGCATTGCATGGGCGATTTGTCCAATTTGTCTTGTGTTTTTTTTCCATCAAACTGCAGCATAGTAAAGAAAAAGAAATTACTTTATTGGAAATGACAACTGTTGGTTAAAATTATTTTACTTATAGTTACATTTTTGTTTAAAATATGCCAGTGAAAAGGTCTGGAGGGTCAATTTGACTGACAAAATGCGATAATGGTACTAGAGAAAAAGTCCTTGACTGGTCATTGGTAGGCGAAACACTTACATTGCTTTAAAAGAATTGGCCATATTTTCTCCTTTCAAAAGCCTTGGGTGTTAGCTTTAGTGAACACCGCTACTAAAGCCTGCTAATTCAGAGGAGGCATTCATTTTAAAATCATTTAACAGAATTCTAATGACGAACCTAATACTAAAAAAAATTCATTCGAAAAGGAAGACTTTTGGTGAGTTCATACAAAATGCTGCAATATTTTCACATTATATGTCTGAAAGGTCTATAATTGTTGAATGTATTTCAAGCTGTTTTAGTCCTTTAGCTCTGAGGATAAAGGTTTCTGTGGATTATCGTATTGCTGGACCTTCAAACATGTTACTTTGGAAATGTCATGTGCAGTGATTTTTTTTGTTTGTTGTTTTTGACAGGCTGTTTGTTAGGGTTTGGTTGATCTTTAGATTGATGTGCGTGATGATGATAATGTGCTTTCCAACTGTTTTGTCATTTTGATTCTCATAAGTCTTACTTGTAACACATAAACACAGGACAGGCTAAAAGTTTTCCACAATGGAGTAAAATAATTATTAATTAAATACTTAAATCTATGATATTTTGGTGGCTAAGAATAAACTAAGCCATGCTTATATATAGTCTCAATAAAGCAGGATTAATTTAGTCACATTTGGTTAAAGAGTCCAAGTAAACACTTGGAATAGGTTTGTGCACAATGAAACAATGAATTATGCAACTTATTTTTCACAGTCCTTAAAATTCAACTATAGACATCATATAAATAATAGTTACTATGTTACTGTGCTTATGTTTGCTGTTTTACCTTAATATATGAATGTACTTATATACATTATATACTGTATTTTTATATAATATTTTTATAATGGCATGGCATTTTTTACTCAGGTATGTCTTGTTCTTTGAATTTTAACTTATTATGTTTGGACATCCAATCAGGTCCAAAATGAAAAAAATCTGTATTGTGTTCATTTGGTTCAATCAGTCTCAAAACATAGATGACCAAGACAAAGTATCTGTTTGTGTTTAAAAGTAGCGATGTGTAGGTTTGTTTTACAAAAAATAATTTCAAGCATATAAATTCTGCATAAAGCTAGAAGAAGCTGTTACTCACTCATGAGACGTGCTTTCAGGAGAGTGTGGAGTAGAGCCAGACACAATGTGTAGATTAAATAGGATTCAGAATAACTACAACGCAGATCCTGCAGAAAGCCGCAGTATGAAAACAAGCCATCCTGTGTGTATTGCAATGTGCCAATAGCCTGGACATAATGGCTGTAATGGGGCTAAATCATAGCTAGTGATTTCATCAGATTGGGCGTAGTTTGTATCTTTTCTGCTTTTTGGCAAAAGTTGGGATTTTGGAGATACAAATCTTTCGAATGCGGTCATAATTTGGGAACCCATTTTGGATGCACCCTCAATTCCAATCCCAATCCAGCGCTCCTGATCCAACTAATCAGTCCCTTCACAAAACCCTGATCTGGAAATGAGCGTCTCAAAGGTGCAGATGATCTCCAAATCTCATGTTTTGTCTAGAATCTCTGTCAAGTCTCTCTATCTGTCCATCTCGGCTGCCAGTCGGAGCTGGATGAGTTTCAGCCTCCAGGAGAGGGACACTGTCTAAAAGTCTTCATTTATCCTGCCATTAAATGAGCTCCTGTTTCTGTGGTCAGACCCCAGCTGTACTCCAACTTATTTCATGACTTTAGCACAGGGTCAGTTGATGGTTTTCTAAAGGGAAGGATGATAAAATTATTATGAAGCCAGATCATCAATATTTCACTTGTTTCTAATTTTCACTGGACTTGTTTTTTTTATAATGAGCCACAAAGGGAGATGTGAGATCTGAATCAATTTTGTGTCCTTCATTATGCCCGCCATACATTAATATGTATTGATGGGTCTCGGTTCTCTTTCTTCTGTTTTTGTAGTTTATTTTGGTTTGGAAGTCTGGGTCTGGTTGTATTAAGATGTACTAACTAAGATGTCTTACTTTTTAGTCGGGGCTGAGTGTTTTTTTCAGAAAGTACTAGATTGCACCAAGTGGTGAGTCCCGTCACTCAAAACCTAGACCAAACTGGTGCATGCACTACGGTTAATGTTAAAGCACATTGACACTGTTTTCTACATATCAGTATTCTTTGTGGTCAGTTTGGGGAGCCCAGGCAGGTTTACCTGTTTTAGGGGACATTATAAATGTTTCTCATATAAGTGTGAGAACCGCTGATGGATCACATTACATGGAGGGAAAACACATTTCCCATTTTGGGGGCTTTATCCCATGTTTTATCATATTCAAAGGATTATTTATTTTGTCAATATTTTGGAGGTTTAAGCTGCTGGTTAATCTGACCCCATGTATAAGGTATGTTAGAACATCTGAATGTAACACAAGTGTTGCATACCAAAATTGAGAGTGAGAGAGAGAGAGCACAGAACAAAGTAGAGTTTCTCAGACTTTTGTTTAATGGCCACCCAAAGCTGCATTTTGAGCTTCAGGGCAGAAAATCATCTCTAACTGGTGTGATGTGCTGAACCGCTTTGACAGGCAAAGGATCGGCTTGTTTAAGGCATTTACCATGTCATAGAAAAGCTCCAAAGTCTGACTTTCCATCGTCTCCCAGCCAGCAGCAACACTTATGCCCAATCTTCAGCTTAAGACCAGCTGAGCAGAACTGGTCTTAAAACTTAGCCCAGAAAGTTGCAACCAACTTACTTTACAAACTGATAGTGTGTTTATTCCCTTACATCCCTTACATTCGTTTCATTTGTTGATGTTGTTGTTTGATTTTATGTTTTGCTTTTTTTTAACTACCTGGGCCCAGTTTCTCGATAACGAACACAGATATATCTTATCAAAGTTGTTTATTTTTCTAAGTGTGTTACCCGAACTGTCCCTTAGGAGGCTTCTTAAGACGCTGCCTCTTATGTGCGACGTTACAGTAGAGATTGATTGGTCGGGAATCGATTTTGCAATTCATTTGCATGACAGCATTAAGAAAGACAGCATATTCTATGCACATTGGCCTAGTGGTTATAGCAAAGGGTTTGCGATATCATTGATGCGATGGAGCCCCATGGCCTAGTGGTAAGGGTGTTGGCCCTGCAATCAGTTTCAAATCCCACATGCGGTTTTACAGTTTTGTGGTTGGTTACAAAGGTAGTCTGCAGTAAATATACTTGCAAAAGCTAGGTGCATTTTGTTTTGAGAAACAATATTGGTCAGAAGATCTACTTGGGTATTGTTGACTTCACAATTAAACTTTCCTCGAGGAGTTCTTTAGTAAATATTTCAATGAATTTCTGTGTGGAAATTGTTATCAAGCTTTTTTTAAGTAAATGTCAGCCACAACTTTTTTCAGTGTAACCTAGTGGCGGAGGGAGAGAGAGAGAACGAGAGAGAGAGAGAGAGAGAGAGAGAGAGAGAAAGAAAGAAAGAAACAGAGAGAGGAAAAAGATGGCAGGGAAGAAGTCACGTAAAAATAGAGCACCAAGTCTCTCATCTGAAGAACTTGAAATTTTGCTGGACGACATGAATGTCAATAAGACAATAAGACAACACTCTTCACCAGATTTAGAAACAATATTAGAAACAAAACAGCACTAAAAAATAAATATTGAGTGACATAGACAAAATATAGTCTGCCTCCGGTTCAGCTGCACGCAGAAACTGGCAGGATGTACGGAAAAAAATGGCACGATTTTTCCAACCATGCCAGAGCTGCTGCAGTCCGCAGAGACCGGACAGGTGCTGGGTCCAGTTCGGTGACACCTGCAGCCAGTGTGAGTGTGTGTGTGTTTGTTATTTATACTCAAATATTTGGCTGTTCAGGGCAGTGTGGAACCTCGTGTGGAACCGTCTATGCCTGCAGCACCCTCCTCTCCTGGCAGCACCGAGACTGAAGACCTCAGTACTCCACCGTTTCCAGAACACACATCCTTGCCAGCCCGACCTCGCTACAGCACTACACACAGACTGTCACCATGCCGTTGTAGTGAGGAAATGGTAAAATTCTTAAATATGTCTGGACTATATTCCATCACTGATACAACATTATTAACTTGCCATTATTTTACTTGCATACACTGCTGATTTCTAAAGACTTCTGCTCAGTGGCGGTCACTAGCGTCTTGAGCTGAAACTACGCTAAGAGACAGCTAAAGATCCAGACCAATCTTACGAACATGGGACGTACATAAGATATACTTAGTGTACAGATGCTTTGGGAACCATCCCATAAAGTTAAGAGAGGGTTTAAGGTAAACTTAAGAACTACTTAGCAATAAGAAGACTTCGAGAAACCAGGCCCTGGTTTTTAATTGCCACATAGTTGAGTCTTTATTTATACAAAACACTTTAAATCTCACAGATTGGTGCCCTATCATGTATAGAGGTTTCAGTTCTGTTTCTTAAGTTATGCTCTCTTTGCCTTGTATGCACTCAACCCCATTACTTCAGTAAATTAATCAAGCAGCGTTCTGTGGGATTTTTTGTCACTTTAATATCTAGAAATCACATTGACCTTTCAGTCTGGTGTGTGTATGTGTGTATGAATGCGCGTGTGTGTGTGTGTGCGCGTGTGTGTGATGTCTGCTTGTTTGTGAGCTCTTCTCATGGTTATCACAGCTTTAAATTGTGGCTCGGGCAGCTTGATTGATTCATTATTGTTGGGTGTCTCGAGGCTGCAGCAGTGCACTTGTCAGATATTCAAGGTCACTAGCTCAGCTCTTCATGAGGGGGAGGGGCCGGAGTGCGGATGTAAATGATGACAGGGAGGGAGATGGAGGATAATGGGGCATAGTAAAACTGGCGCAGGGGTATTTAAAATGAGAAATGTGTGTGCATAAGTACAAAAGCAGCGCTGAACTTAATATACGTTAATGGACTAGCTGTAATTAGGCAACTTCGTTTTTTAGCAGCTTATTGATCCACTTTTACTCTGGGATTTATAGCACTGAAATGACCCTTAACCAGGACGTTTGATTGCCCTCTACCTTCAGCTGAGGCCTTTAAGTGAAAACCTTGGACATAACCCTTAACAACCATAAAATAGTGGTATTCTTGCTGCCAAGATTAAGATTTTGCTGCTTGCAACAACCTCTTTTTCATCTCATCAGTAATATATCTTGTTCTAATTGGAGATTTTTAAGTCTGACTTTAGGAGAATTAAGCAGCAAAAGAAAAAAAACTACTTAAACTAGAAGTTTATTTGGTTATTCTCATCATCTTTACAGTTTTCGGGATCTCAAATATTTCTGACTTTCTTTGTTGAATCTTGAATTTGACCAATAAGACTAATTTTAGATCTTGGTTTGTCTCAAGATCTGATGATCTGAGAAAAATAAAGATCAAAGCAGTGAGAGAAATAGTCAAAATAGTCTAAATCTCATACAGATGTTAAACTGAGCTCAGTTATGTCAAGGAGAAATCAACAGAATTTTGTTTTCCTTTCGATGGTTTCACTTGTGGTGAACCACGAGGACTAGTTTTACACTTCAGATAAGGCTAATGATTTAACTGAATAACTGCAATTCCAGTTTATTTTTTTTAGAAACATCATGCTTTTTGTGTTTAAATGATGAAGTGATGTAGTAACACTTTTGTTTCATTGCAAGATTTGGTTGAAATGAAAGATTGATTGTCACTCTTAGTCATGGTAATCAAGATCTGCTTTTAAACAGAAACCCATTCTTTCAATATAATAAATTTCATAATTAAATAGTCAATAACCTTCTTATTACATAATTGATTTTCAACCAAATTCTACTGTCATAATTAACTGATACTGTTATCACAGTAGAATGACATGTGTGCAAGCTACTGAAAATATGAAAGTCTTACTTACATGGTGGTATTGTGGGAAAGCATTTCAATTACGACCTGGTGGCTTTACATGTACCGTCATTACAGCAGTAAGGGAGCTGGTAACAGCTGTAAGACGTGATGAGGTGAGGGGAAATTTTAATTTACATGGATCTGTTTATCTGAACCTTATCTGGCAGTGAGGGAATGCCAGATACACAATCAACATGATCTAGCTCTAAAAACTAAAGCTCTAAAAAAGCTCCTAAACATGTTCCCGAACAGTAATGTCAGTTTAAGTCTCATTAAAAAACATATATACCAAATATAAAAATGAGTGCCGTAGAAAATACAGTTTATTTATGTACATACTGAGAGAGTGCCAAAACAAGTAATTACACAATTATAACACTGTTCAAATTGTTTTATATTGTGCAAATATACGATGTTATGCCTGTTATAGGTTTGGTATATTGAGTAGAATTAAACTGAAAAAATGGGAACAGATGTTTTACTGCACCAAAGTGCATAAAGTTGCAAAGAGTGTTCTGTATCACCGCCTGATCATCTGGGATGATTTGCTCCTGTTTCTTCTCTGGTTCAGGACTTCACTTAGATGCTATTTTTTTATTCATATGTAGGCTAAAGCGTGGCCCAACAAAAATATTCTGCTAAAAATGAACTGAAAATGAGATACATTTCAATGTCTTTTTATAAATCTAAGAGAACCGTTCTGTTAAGTTTAAAAATTACAATAAACTGTCATGCTGTAATTGTAGTGCAGTCTGGCAGATTTCGACTGCTCCAAGACAACCGCTTCAATGATGTGTCTGGCCAAACCAAATGTGGCATCTATGTATGTACTGTATACATAATAGATAATGGGTTGTTTTGAAAATTGTAGTTGAAATTTTAGTTAGATACATTATTTTATCATTTTATGTAAACAAATATTTATGTAAAATGTACAATCTTTGCAAAAAATATATAATAACATTATTATTATATGATACATATAACTACTTTTGTTGACGTAAAATACTTGTCAATTCGAATTAAATTAATTCAAAGTACTATTTTTAGAGCATCAGTTATTTGTAATTTTTTAAATAGTTTCTACAGATACAGGAACTCTACAAATGGGAAATCTTGCTCATGTGAGAACTAAGGATGTTAACACTGGGCACTGAAACCTGAATTAGTTTTATATTGGCTCTGACTGAGGACA
This sequence comes from Ladigesia roloffi, assembly GCA_037577295.1. NCBI lineage: Eukaryota > Metazoa > Chordata > Actinopteri > Characiformes > Alestidae > Ladigesia > Ladigesia roloffi. The sequence continues at coordinate 33,382,338 of JBBKCR010000101.1, forward strand.
CAGGTTCATATCTCTGTTCCTCATCTGTAGCACATAGATAAGAAAATGAATTTCACACATTAGAAATGGCAAAAAACAAATGTAATTTCAAGCATATAATTAATAGATCACAAACACTGCTCGGTAATTATACAGCACCTTAAGTGACAGACTTTGTCTAATTGCTCGCAAGCCTCATTTGCTCTTGACACATCAAACAATCAAGCTAATTGTTACTGAAAGTCCACAAGAAATTTAATCTTATTTTTAATTTTATTTTTTGTTTAGAATGTTTTTTTAATGCAAACTAAAATGCAATCATAGTAAAAATACTGCATAAGGTATAATGTATTAAAAATACTATTTATTGGACATGATTGTTGCTTATGTTGCACAGACTCAAAAAGACAAAAAGCCAAGACCAATATATAAGATAAAGTGTAAATAAATCCAAACTCTGCAGAAAAAATCTCAATAAGAAATATACCATGCTAGATACACAAACTCTGGTTCAGTGTATTTTGTCTGTAATAGCATCTCCTCACCTAATCTACTGTAGAAACTCTCTCTCTCTCTCTTGCATTATACTTACATAAAGATTTAGCATTAATGTTCTCTGTTTCACACACTGTCCTGAAACTTGAATGTGTCTTCTAATTGTTAGTCACTTTGGACAAAAGATTCTGCCAAATGAATAGATTGTAATGTAATATAGAGATTTGTAGTAGATCGCTTTTAACACCTGTTTAGAAAACTGTCTGAAATTGTAGACTATTGAATGTTATATAGATACACACATTCCTCACTGGCAAAACCACATTTTGTAATTTGTATTTGAGAACCAAATGTTTTTGACACTGTGATTAACCTTTAAAATTCTAGCATAATTGTGTGGTATCTGCACTAATCATTAAACAATTTCTGGATAGTGAGTCTTGATCTTTCCTAGAATTCAGGGCAGGCCAGCCTGTGAAAACTGCTGACATGCTCATTAAAGTAAAGATTAGGAACATGGTGAGGGCTGATACTTCAATTCACCTATTGGCAACTAAATAGATTACACAACGTCTTTAGTTCAGTGTGCTAGACTTGCATTTTTCCCTGACATAAAAGCTTGTAATCCTGGTGGTCTGCCAATAGCATTGATTGGATACAATTAAGGTGTCACAGGTGGGCATTTTGCCCTTGATTCAGAGATAATCTTATGTCTAAGGGGTTGGAAAATTTACCCTTAGAAGTCCAGGGCTGTCCTTGTTTTGCTAAACTCTTTGAACAAACTACTTTTATTGGATTAACTTTCTGTAGAGATAGACTCATGTTTGTTTGTAGATGTTTAAAAAGACCCAAAGCAAAACAGGCAGAAGAACTTTTCATCAAATTAAAATCAAAATATAAAAAATTGCAGAATTGTTTGTAGTTTCTAGTAATTATAGTTACATTGTAAAAAAATCTACATTTCACAATCCCTAGTTGAAAAAGCAATTAACCTAATACATTTTTAGTTAACTTTTAAATATAATTTTAGTTATTTTTCTTCCTATAATGTTAAAGCAAAATGACCAATAAAGTGACATCATGTTCTTCACTTTTATTTGATGTGGTGAACACATGCGCACTTCCCCTCCACCTTGGAATAACAAACAGTCTGGATACATTTATGTTTTGGCCAGGATAAGCTTTTGCTGTTGAAAAAGTTAAGACTGACTTCTACATTTGTGCCATGTTTCATACTATTTAAGTTTAGTAACATCGGCTGTATGTTATAGTTCTAGTTTTTCCAACTAGTTAGCATCAATACTAAACGAATGTTAAAATTAGCCCTTTAGTAATTTCTTTTTGTAGATTTATGACAGTATATGACAGGCTAACGAAATGATATTTACAGAATAAACATCATATCTGACATTTTATTTTGTTTCTATTTAAAGTGGCCACGGAATTTTTGGCGTGAGATATGACGTGATAATGTTAGGATTAAGGTTAATGCAGTTAACTAAGTTTAGCTTTCATGGATCTCAACATTTTCCAACAGAAATACTCTGATGGCAGCTGTTTAAAGTGTAATACATGTTTAAGATGCATGGATGTATTTCTGATAAGGGATTATGATTTCAATACCAGTATTTAACAATAATGGAAATTTAATGAAGATTGCTCAGTATCGTGTGCAGGACTTTGTCATTCAGTGTGAGGATCCAGAATTTGGTAATTAATTATGTAATCTGACTGACATATCCAAGCTTCTGTCAGATAGAGCTGAAATGAAAATACTCACCAAAGTATCTGAGGAGTCCCTGTACACTGTCAGTATGGCGTCCTCTTCATCAGTTCTGTTTGTGTTCCTGTCTGAAGGACCCAAGTATGGGTTCGGGTTATGGCAGCTGGACCACAAGCATTTACAATAATGTTGGAAATTACTGCCACAAACCAGGATCAGCAGGTTGCAGTGAAGTTCATGTTAATCATAAAAGAACTGGGGAACACTGCAGGAATCATTTGAAGAAGGCAAGAATGTGTGAAGTGAACTCCCTAACTGACATTCCAGCTGGGCAGACTGATGTAACTCCACAAAATGTAAAAAGATTCTTTGCAGGAAGAAATGAAAAATAGGCATAACAACCTTGCCCTCATTAATTCTAAAATGGACCCGACATTTGCCTCACGAAGGAAAGAGATTGTGGAAGAAGTGGCTGATATAATGATATAGGGGTCGGCATTATTTATGGAAGAGCAAGTAAGTGCATAGATTTGAGAATGCTTGACTTAAGTTCATTTTAAAGCATTTCATCTATGTATGATTTGAATATGCCTGAATTCTGTATGCTCTGCAACAGGTCGACACAGAGTCTTATAGTATCACTGGAGTTTCTTTCAAGAGGTCATTCTTTTCTTCACTGGATGAGTATGTACCAAATATCACTAAATTGAACAGATGATAATAAGACTAGAAGACTATCCATCGAACTTCTACCCTTTTATCCTGCACTCAGGGTCCATGGGGGGGCGGGAGCCTATCCCTGCTGCTACGGGCGAAGGCAGGGTACACCCTGGACAGTCGCCAGCACATTGAAGGGCCACTCACACACAGTCACACTCACAGTCACACCTAGGGGCAATTTAGTGTGCTCAATCAACCTATCTCCCAATTGCACATAACAAGGAGAACATGCAAACTTCACATAGACTCTGCACGCAACCTGGTAGTCGAACCGAGGACCGTCTTGCTGTGAGGCAACAATTCTAACCCCTGCTGCCCACTAGAAGGCTCTATTGGTCAAAATGGATGAAAAGGTAAATATCAAAAATTGGGAATCTGTATTTCTGGCAATGTTTCAAAACACCATTTTGCTATCTCTTGCTAAACATTAGTGTTATACACTTGAATTTGCCCTCCTGAGTAAAAAAGTCTCTTACAAATAAAAAAATCATGAATGTTTAAGACCTAACCTGATGGTTCCATTCCTGGTGAAGATATTTGTTCACTGCTCTGCTACATGTTTCAGACAACCAATGCGGTGTTGCATAGAAAAACAGCAGAAGGCCAGCCATTGTTTTTCAGGGAGAACACAGATTCCTTCTTCAGATCTTGCCTGGTATGCTTCATACTTGATGCTCATACTTGATGTCTTCTCTGACCTTCCCACTGCAATGGCCCTGCGTTTTGGACTGATTTATGCATTGAACATGGAGTATCCAATGGAATTTAAGTACATGTTCGAAGCCATTCAGAAGGTTTCCATGCACCTTGATACCAGTCTTTCTGCTAAGGGTTCAGTCTTTCAGAAACAGATTCCTGAGGTGCTGAAGTGGAGGAACACTCAAAAAATGAACAAGAAGCTTGTGCTCTTTACTTACTTTATTTATATTCAGTTTACTTACAAGAACTGCGTTTGTTGACTTGAAATGATTTTCTCTATTAAGGTCCACATAACTATGTATCAAATTTGTTTTCAAGTTACATAATTACATTTTGTGGAACCTGTTGACAAGAAAAAAAATCATTAAAGTCAAGGTTTCATTTTTTTTTGAGTGAATATGATCATTGGTGATCTTGTGTGTTGTGTGTGTCATGATGGAATGTCGCGAGAGACATACAGCAAACTAAGAAACGCAGGATTTGAGCCATAGAGTACAGTTGACATACAGTTTTTCTTTGATGGAGTGTGTTTTGTTTGTTTTTTGGTATCAGGGTCCAGTTTAAAAGGACAGTTCACCCTAAAATGAAAATTTTATGTTTATTTGCTTACCCCCAGGGCATCCAAGTCGAAGGTGA
>JBBKCR010000101.1:33398394-33422837 GCA_037577295.1 Ladigesia roloffi
CACCCCATCTCAGAATCTTAAAAAGGCAATCAGTTAATAAGTAAATATGTAAATAGTCCTACATAGATATGTAAATAGTCAAATAGGCAGGCATTTGTAAGTCATGCAGTGAAACATGATTTACAAAACACATTTTCAGGCATAAACTAGTCTGAAATCAATTTAAAGAGCTATAGCTTTACAGCCCAGTCAAATACAGTATAAGTGTGGAAATGAATCAGTCAAATTCAGTAATCAATCAAATAATCAAAGAAAGAAAGAAAGAAAAATAAACCCAAATCAAATGAACGAAAGAGAGAAAAGCATAGCAAGAGCAATTGATCTTTTTAACTGAACAAAAATATTTCTGGTCCATAGATAGATGTTTCTTCTCTTGTATTTCTCCTGTATTTCCCCAGTGTCTGGGGGGTCATTGTATATGGAATCAAGGCAACATAGTGAAGACAAAACAGAAGCCTTAGGCAAGGAGGGAAGAAGGGTAAAAAAAGGAAACTTGGAGCCCAAACCCCGACCATCTTTTGGACCTGAAGCAGGAATACTTTCATGAAAAGGGGCTGTGAGAAGAAAAGAGGAAGAACGGAAAAAGAAAGTCATAATTCCTAATGTCCTCTGATCTCAAACTTTAATTGAATCCAATGAAAGGATTTTGCTCCGCTAACGAAGGTTCGAAATGTCTCTGTTATGATGGTTCTGCTTTGATGCATCATTCATCATCATATTCAGAATTTGTTAGACTAATGTAAAAGTATTTCTGTACCTGAAGACAAAATACATAGCAATTTGAACGGTGCCTTTTCGACTTTCATGGTACCTTGTTAATGAAATCTTCAAAAATGCACAAACAAACTGTCCCAAACAATTCCCTCTATATTTACACACACTGCATAAACACTACATTTATTAGTTTAATGTGTGTACGTTGATGGATTCCAATACTTAGAATATAATCATGGGCTTACCTGTTCACAAATACCATAATCCACACTCATGAAATACAAGAGACCACCATATAAGGCACATGCTAGATTGAGAATTAGGCAAAACATGTTTTTGCAAAAGAATTGATTTGAAACTTCTTTGATATGGTCATACAAACATTTGTATAATTAGTAACATCATTGGTATAAATAAATAAACAAATAAATTAATAAATAGATAAATTAACAAATAAATAAATAATGAAAGTAATGAAAAATAACTTTCTCATTAATTAGCTCACAGAAAAAATAAAAAGACAAAATGATTCCTTAAGTGATGTACATTTAGTATACCAAAAATGTTCTAAAAAAACCACATGCCAAAACTATTGGTAATCCTGCATTTAATATTTTGTGCAGTCTTCCATTTGCCTGAGTTTTCTAGGACCCTCGAAGAGACTGAGGAGCCCAGAGTAATTTGAAGCCACTTCTCAAAACAGAATCTCTCCAGACCCTCCAGGGTCTCATATCCTTTCATTTAGAGTCTCATCATCAGGTCAACCCGCAGGTTTTCACAGAGGTTTAGGCCAGCGGACAGGGATGTCCGTGCCAAAAGCTTGATTCTGTAATCATTAAACTACTTCTATGTGGAAAATGTTCAGCATTTTCTGTGGAAGTGCCAGTATGTAAGCTGTGGTTTTGGTAAGAGTTTAGAGTAAATGCACCACAAAGGCTATTCTCCTAACGTGCTAATAACTAGTGCAGACTATATATCCTCTCACATACTACAGAAAACTACTGCTTGAGATTAAATGAAGTCAAAATTGATTCCTTTTTTTGTGTGTGTGTTTTGTGTGTGAATTTTTTTTTTTTTACCAAAACCGCAGTGAACAACATTGGATAAACAATTAAATTAAGCTTATTCAAGTACATATTTTAAGTGTATTTTTTCTTTTTTCTGTAACTTGTACCGATTTACACTCCATTTTAGAAACTGTAACTCCTGCCGCTGTGTATTGCCCTTTAAGCAGTGCTGACAGTGGAGGCAGAATAGAGCAGTGAAGTGGAAATGGAACTTCTGTGTTTGGCAGGTCCTGCTCCATTGCAGTGTTGTACAGCACACAACAGACCAATATTTTGCAAATCCTCTCAGGTTTGTATACGCTCTGCCTCATCCAAACACAGAATTTTACATCATTTATAATAGCGGTGACAGCACCATGATGCACTCATGCACAATCATCTACAGTGCACTTAACTTTAGCTCTTGCTTATAAACTCCACATGAAAACCCTGTTTTTTTATCACACTGGGCTTTTATACATGAAATGCAGAGCAATAATTTGTAATATTTATATACACTAATCAGCCACAACATTAAAACCACTAACAGGTGAAGTGTAAACATTGATTATCTTTTCTTACTGTTGAAGCTATCAAGGGGTGGGATGTATTAGGCAACATCTGATTTGTTGGAAAAATAGCAAGTTCAAGGGTCTTCTTAGGCATTTGACATGAGTTAAATTATGATGGTTAGATGACAGGGTCAGGGCATCTCTAAAACAACAGGCCTATTGGTGTGCTTCCAGAATGCAGTGGTCTGTACATAACAGTGTAACTTGTCCAAGGATGTGAAATAGTTACAATACTACAGAAATACTTCTATAGCACAAATTGTGAAGAAAAGTTCATGCTCTCTGTGGTAGACAGTCAGAATCAGAATCAGAAAACATTATTGATCCAGGAGGAAAATGCATGTGTTATGACTAGTATTTTAGACTAGATTAAATATTCTAGTATTTTTGAAAATACTATTAATAAGTTACTTACAATTAAAAGAATTAATAGTGCCTCAAATACAGGGTGCATGTTAGGCACATAAGAAATCAGAAGTAATATTGATATAAATAGTGAAATTGCAGATAATGACAATTGCACATAATGATTAGATTTTGAACATACAGATATTGATTTAAACAACAGTGCATTACAGATTGCTGTGTATGGAGCTGACTCCTGTCCAACATTGATAGTACCTACAATGAACACAAGAGCATCAGAACTGGATCACCTGAGGAAGAGATCTGGATTGACTATTAGAAGATTGCAGCCCTCTGGTGGCAGTGTGATGCTCTGGGCAATGATCTGCTGGAAAGCTTTTAGTCCTGGCTATTTTGTGGATGCTTTTTTGACCTATTTAAATATTAACGCAGATCAAGTACCCTCCTTCACGGCAGTGGTACTTCCTAACGACAGTAGATTCTCGCAGCAGAAGACATAACCCTTCCACACTGCAGAAAAGGTTGGTTTGTGGAACACGACCAAGGGTTCAAGGTGTTGACATGCCCTTAAATTTCCCCAGATTGCAGGCTAATTAAGCATCTATGGGATGTCCTGCACAGCCTAGTCTGATCCACAGAGGCCCACCTGGCAATTCCCTGGACTTAAGGATCTGCTGCTGATGTCTTGATGCCAGATACCACAGCACACCCTCAGAGATCTTCTGCTTCAATCAGCCAGAGCTGTTTTTGTGGCTCGAGGGGACCTACAAGTAATAGTCCAATGGATTTAACATTATGGCTGATGCAGTTTGTAACTGGTTAATGTGTATGAATATTCTAAAGCTCCTTCACTGCAGGAACATTTAGTTAGTATGTATAAAAGATGCACCACATCCAAAGATTTGCAATTAAATTCCTCGGTCAGCAATGGCTGCACACTGAAGTAGCTGTTTGTTTATGGCATAACATGCAAGAGTAGCGAAAAATGAGATTGTATCCAAACACAGACGCTTTTTAATTACCATGTGGGAAACGGACTGCAAGTGTGGAATGAAAAGGCAGTTCAGTGTATTTGAAGTTCAGTCCTATTTTACTGATACTCTTCCATCAGTATCAGGAAATAGCTTTTCAGCTGAAGACTCGAGCTGGATTGGAATCGTGCTTGAGCGCTGTGTTTGATCCACTGCTTTATAAAACATTGATGTGTCATCCTCCACTGAAGTGTTATTGTATGTGCAGTATGAGATCAATACCTTGTTGCAGTTTCTCTCTAATTAAAGGCTTCCTCTGTAATTCACAGGCCTGTCGATATAATCTTAGTTATGTGTGATACTGGTCAGCTGGCACTGCTGCTTTGCCCTGTAATCATCACGCTTTTTTTTTTTTTTTTTTAAAAGCCTCCCATTGATTTTCAGGGAACATTAAATAAATTTACAAAATTCATAAAGAAACACCCAGTACCGTTGGGGTTACATTTAGGATTAGTGCAAGAGGTTTAGGTTTCAAGATGATTTTTCTATGAGTTAGGTCATTATCTATCACTTATTAAAGTGATGCTGTAGGGTAGTTAGAATGAATTTAAAGTATTTTCTGGAATATAAGCTCAAGCATTAGCCTCTATAAAATGAAAACACTATCCATCAAATAAATAAAAGAATCTGTGCATGTTGAAGAATATGTGCATTTCTGCACTACTTGTCAATATGGGTATCTTTAATTCCAATGCAGGAAATTTAACTGAGTGCACAACATAAAGGGCTTTTAGACTGAAGGCTGTATTCCCTGTGCAAATTATTTTCTAAGGCTTGTGCGGCAAGTCAAATAGAAATTTGTTAGGCATGCCCCTTTGAAACACACTCTCACACACACACACACACAAACAAAGCATGTATGGAGATATAATGTGCATCATCAGCAACAACAAGTATCATTATTGTTATTATTAAAATGTGATGTAGCAGAAAATCTATGTTGGATTGTAATTTTGACCAACTTAGTTGAGATTAAAATAAGATTACACACAGCAGTCTACAGACACCGTCCAAAATAACGATCCATGAAAATGGCTTAATCTTGTGAATTTAACAGACTGTTCATTTTTTTAGCATAAAAAGTGAAAATAGTATAAATAGTATGTGTTAGGCCAGTATCTATCATTTATTAAAGTGATTAGATGTAGGCTGTCTAATCAGCATATTTAAGTCAAACCAACAGAAGTTTTCCAGAAGAAGAATCATTTAAATTCCTGCAAGCATTCCCACAGCGCCAAATGTTGACAAACCCTCCAAAAAAATGACACATCCTGAATGGAAAGTAGTGTCAAAATAAAGGCTTTAGAAGCAGAGCCTCCACCATCATCTTTCATGTAAAATGGACACGGGGGATTTGTGGAGTGAAAACATTGATCATCAATACATTTGGGAATTCACAGCAGAGGGAAGCAGCATGAACTCAGTACTGCAGTTTGGCTTATTTACCCCCTGAAAAGTGGGAAGAGCTTCAGAGAGGAAGAGAGTTCCGATACTCCATTATAATGGCTCACTCTGAAACATCCCTCAGAAAACAGTTTTCGTGCCAGAAAACTGGGGCTCACACATTAGAGAGATTAAGATTTCCAGGTCTAGACATATCATACAATTGTCAGTTTTAACTCACTTTGACATTTTTTAAGTACTAAGAAATATTTTGATAACATCTAAAATAGAATCTCTTTATAATACACATATATTCACACAGCCATCTCAGAGTTCATTTATTGTGTGTAAAATTTTAAGTGTGCTAATGCATTATTTACTTAACAACCACAATTACACATGTCCTTAGGTCAAAATCATCGGAGATACGTTTATGTGGGTTTTGTAGTGTTTTTCATTTTGATTTCAAATCTATGTTTAGTTTTTCCCTAGCATGTACAATTTTTGTGGTGGAGCTGGTTATAAGTTGCATGATAGTTAGCATATAATAATCATATCCTTAGCATTTTTGAAGAATCGGTGGTAGCTGATTGACACTGACACTGGTCATACCAATGCCATGGTGTGTGCCTGTCTGACTTTGGTTGATTGGGGCTTGCAGTTTTTTTTTAAATCCACATATTTTTACTCATAATTCTAAACGTTGATGTGACTGAAAAAAACTGAAAGCACCATGCCCACCTCCTCTGATCTACCTTGCACGATATTTTGAAAGAAATTGCAAATATGTATTTTAAGTATGATAGAATACACATTAGAATAAAACAGTAGCAGTAGAAAATCCAAATCACTCTGGATTTATTTCAGGTAACATGAGAAGTGTCTAGGCAGCTGAAATAAATGACACTGGTGTAATGGTTCTAGATACAGTGCCGGCATCAAGGGGGGGCATTTGAAGGCATTGCCCCACCTAGCAAGTCACCAGACCCCCCCTACAGACATTAATATCACTCATATGCAGGGGCTGACTGACAATCTGTGCATTCTGGAAAGTACCTAACACAGCCTCCCACCCCCACCCCCCACGGTACCACAGCTGATACAGCCTCCACATAGTCATTTAGATGCCTGCCCGGTAGATCTGCTCTGACGCCAGCCCTGTCTAGATAGCAGCTGGGTGTGTGGTCCAAAATGTGTATTTAATTTGGGGAAAATAAAGGTACCAAGAATGTGAATTTGCATTTTAAATATGATAGAACATACAATAGAAAAAAACAACAGCAGTAAAATGGAGTAGACCAAATATTTTTGAAAGATTTGGTAGCTAGAATTATGTGGTAAACCGTGCATTACAAAGATGAGATGCAAACACTCAAGCAGCAGCTACAAGGGAGTAAGGTGTTGCATATTCTCAGAGTTACTGAATTATGGTCTTTCTAGTGTTAAGGGTTTAAAAGTACCTTTCGATTTTTAATGAGGCTGTATTCACCAGATTTTTCATTAAAGGTGCAAGTGTTTTTCTCTTGCTGATGAGAGTGATATCTGTTCATTTTCAAATACATGAGTTCTTCATCAAATATGATTTGTGAGGCACTGTTGCCAGTAGTTTGAAATGGTACTGTGACTTCACACTCATCAAAGAAAAACAGGATGTAAACCTTCACAGTTGATACATTGCACTATAAGGAAAAAAAGCATGCATGTATGAAAACATTGTGCAAATTAAGTCAGCATTGAAAAAATATGGGTTAAATTTGCATGTTTTAAATGTGTGAATTGGTCATATGTATAAAATATGCGTTTTGTTTTTCACTTTTGTAAGGTTTGGGGTAATGTAACACATTCTATTCACAAGCAGCCAGTCAGAAAATAAATTCAATTTTTTAAATGTATTATGTTTTTGAAATGCATGCATTACATGCAGTGCTCACTCAGTCTGTAATGTGGTTATGAATTGGACCAAGGTAACACAGTCTGTTCAGGTTAGCACAGAGATAGATCATTAACGCCCCGAATAAAATATATCCTGCTCTTGGAGACTTGATGATTCCTTGCTGGTTTTGTGTAATGTCCAATATATCATAGTATTTTAAGAAGTCATTACAGTACAATTGATGCTTTAACAAGGTGGTAAGAATTGCTGTTCGTTATTTTTTTGTGTGTGTAAAGTTGTCATGTTTTCGTGACACAGCTAATTGGTTTCTGTTCGAAACAATTAACACTCCTCCCCCTTGAGATTGACTGCTGAACACACTGCCACCCTTCTAAGAATTGGGTACCTTTGTTGTTTTCCCCTCTTTTACTTTAATTTGTTCTTTTGACAATAAGAAGACACAGAAACAAATGCAAAGTAGATAATGGAACAAAAATTATATTCTCCTAGGTTTGAGGTACAAACCAGGTGGGTGTGAGCTAAAAATTCCAAATCACTTTGTATTTATTTGAGGTAAAATAATGGTAACTGTCTACACATTTGGAATATTCTAAGTAAGTGTGTGGTAATTAATCTGAGTAAAATAAAGGTCAGTACCAAGACATGTTAAAATACAGCAACTGGTGCACAAATCTATCTCTGGAGTGAAAGAAGAGATGTCCTTGGGGAAATATCCCTCAGGTTAAGATGTATTTGCAGTAGTTTTTATGTATTTTATGTTCAGTGAAAGTCAGCTTTGATGAGTTTTGATGAGATTTATCTGTGAAAGTGCTTCATATTATTTCGTGTATATAATAGAAAATCAATTTTTATTTCAGGTCATCTTGCAAAAAGTGGTAGAGTGAAAAGAAGCATTTGCTCTAAAATGTACACAAATGGAAATAAAAAAGTATTACAAATCGAAATACTTTGTAAAACCTTTTACAAAATAAGTTTTTCATAGGTATTACATTTTTTTTCAAGTTACAGTTTAATATTATCATGGCCTTAAGGTCTAGTTGAATAGCTTTCCATGTTAGAAAAAAAAATTGGCATATATATGCCTTTTCGTTTAAATTTTGAAAAGCAGAGTAAAAAGACTTAATGCAAGACCGTTGAGGTTCATTTCTGACAATATAACTTCAGTGTAATATCATACAAAAAAGTTCCTCATGTAAAGATACTGAATGTGTATCCTTGAGGGCACCACCCCAATGACAGTTTATTATCATTTTCTGACAGTGTAAAATTTAAGACAATATAGTACTTTGGAACTGTTTGGAAAAGTTTGAAACTTATGCTTATGTAGGTAATAACTGGAAAATGTTTGGCATTGGCAGAATATAACTCTTAAACACAAGTTTCCCATTTTTATTTGTCTATAAATATATATCTAAAGGGAATCAGCTACATTATTTTATGTTAATGTCAGAGTTCCATTTAAAGCAAATCTACTCTTAATAAAGTTAAACTAAAGAACATCTAGTGAAAGAATACATCCATATGTCCGAAATGTACTTGTAAGCAATCATTCTCTGCAGGTGCTTTGCTTAAATGCATATTTTAAAACCCAGAAGGTTTGCTTTAATGCAGACACAGGTCATCAACCAACAGCTTAATGTACGCAAAGTGGTAAATTCAGCAATGATAAAGGCAAATTGTTTCATTTTAAGGCTTCTTGCTTATAGTTCTCCTCTTATCCACATTTGAATAAAACACTACTTCACTCAGTTATTCAATTTAAATGTGTAGCCAGATGTTCAGAAGACAACTCGGAGGAAATTGGAGTGGATTCTACGTCTGTGAGACCACTTCCTTTAAATAATACATCATAACTGGATCCAGAGTAATTGGACGAGTTAAAAGCCTGTAAAAGTAAGGCCTAGATATAGTTACGGGTAAAGTCCAAACCTTTGCCCCTAAAAAGTGCTTACCCTGAAGGAACGCGTTTTTTATCTTTAGTAGCGGAAGCTAATTAAAGGGCTGTATGGTATAGCAGCTGGATTTGAATCAGCAATCTCACCAGTATAAAAGGCACCAGAGTCAACGACCATCTTTTTCTTTCATGGAAAAAAGTCTATCTTTCTGCTGGTCAGCTGATGGTTCGCATTCCTGTGTGCTTTTAGGCTGGATTCCCCTGTTTCATTGCAACTTACCTTCCCTCTTTGATTCCTTTTTCTCTTTGGTCTCCCCATGTCTTTGAGGTGAGTCTTTTTTTTCTTTGTGCTGGGCCTTTGCTGAGTACATTTCCTCATGACTTTGAAGCTTGGCTGAACATCCTCTCCTCCTCTTTCTTTATCCTTCAACCCATCATCCTTAATGTTTGTTTCTTTATAAAATTACCTGCCTGTCCTACTTGGTTTCTCACCCTTGACCATGAGTTCCTTCTGGGTGCACCTCTTTCACAGCTGGACCGGTTATGGAAGTCTGAGCACTTTTCTAGGTCAGCAATGGCATTGACTGCAACAGAAGGACCCAAACTGATTCACCAACAGGATATTAAATTTACAGAGAGAGCATTGTCACTGGTCGGTTCGGAATGGGGTTGTCAAAGAAATCACAAAAAAAGGGAGATCGCAGCCATCTTCAAATAAAATCCATCTTAAATTAAATCAGCCTATATCACTTCAACAGAACCGCTATATCAAGAGCCTGCTGTGTCACGCTCTCGCGGTAAAAGCCTGTGATGTTCATCGGCATGTCAACATTTTTTGGACACTTGCGTTTTATGTCTTTGATCATGACTCCGTTTCGAGATACTCTTGTCAACCTACAGCCTTGATCACTGTTGCATTTCTCGCTTTATAGCATCGGCACACATGCCAGCCTATCAAACTCTAAACTGGCTTAAACTTTAGCCCTGGAGTAGATATATTGTCTTTGTATTTTCTCTTAAAGCTGTCAAACAGCCGTAAGAACAACAATAGATAAAGAGAGACCTTTACACTCTGTCAGAACTAAATTTAGAACTTCCTCAGGCTGTGACTTGTAAAGTCACCTTCAAGAACCTCAACAAATGCCATTGCATCTGAGACCGTCATTCACAAACTTTAAAAGGAGAGGAGGCAATGTCAAAGGACAGGGATATAGGCTGCATAAGAATAGCACCATCTCAAGCCAGGGTGTTAAGTGAGGATAAAACAGGACTCAGCTGTCTAAAACATCTGTAATCAATAGTCTCATGCAGCAGCATCCTGCTAAGGCTGCCAAACATGGATCTAGAACATGGATACCATCAGAGACATCAATGGTGTTGCATCATTTTTCAGTACAGCTTTACATTAAGACTACCCTCATAAAGGGTTTATAAATTATTTATAATGAGTTTTTTTTTAAGTAGGCAGTCAACAGTTTATAAATCATTAACAAGCAATTATAACCAAGTAATAACAGTGTCATAAACTGGTGCAGGCTCACTCTTTGGCAAGTTCTGGTAGTTTTAATAGTAGTGACAATATACCTGATGGATTTGACAGCTTAACATTCTGCCTGAGAAAGAGACAAGACAAGCTCAGCAACTAGAAATATGTGAGATCTTGCCAAATAGTGAGTCTGCATCAACTTATGACAACTGTTACAATTTCTTTATACCTGCTTACTAAAGATTTACAAAATGTGTGCACCCTAATCATAAATAATTTATAAACCCTTTATAAGAGTCTTATTGTAGATTTGCTCATTTTTTTCTTTTATAAGCAGTCGCACTTGCCTCTGAAAACCCCACTTCAAAGGTTAAACTAAATATTGGCACATTCGTTCATTCAGTCTACACACACTGTCTCTGCATATTAATGAAAAACTTTGGCTTTCACAAAAGATTCACTTTTTTGTTCCGATTTTCTGGGACTGCCAACGTTGAAGCCTTGAGTGAAAAATTAGATGAGGCATTCACTTACAACACTGTTCTGTCAAATGTGAACCTTCTCTTGATGCTTCATTAATGAAGTTGTCACACACATGAGAAGATTTGCATTATCTCTGTGTCAGTATCCTCCAGTGTACTCTAGTTTAGCAGAATTCCATCACAGTAAGAAAGAAAGACGTGTTGTAAGGTGGAGAGAACAGGTGAAGCCTTAGGCAGACACAACTTGATGCTGCATGTTATTCAGATTAGCCAAGAGAGTATGTAATCCTTCCTTTTCTGAAGGAATTGCATTCAACCAGTTCCCAGATACTACATGGCTTCTAATTATTTGCACCTAAAAGCAAGTGTAACGTGTTTACTTTTGTTGTATGTGGGACAACAGTTGTAGCCTATGCCATTCCACTGAAAGAAGATTAATGATGTTTTGCTACTAATGTTTTAGAACAGATTAACTATATTTTACTACCAGTGTTATAGATTTTCTATACTAAATACATGCATGTAGAGAGAGTATGTTTCAGTTCACATTGCTGTTCAGTAAAGTATTTGAGTTTTCATTATTCTGTTCTTATTCTGAAGACAAAGTTAACAAGTACTAAGATTGTTTTGTATCTGTTTTGTAAATGGTATGTAATTTGTGCAGTTTAGGCCTTTCATAGCTTTATTTCTTCTTTTCTTTTACACTAAGAGTGCAGTATTCCTATTCGTATAGAGCTTAGGTGCTAGTTACAGTCAGCCAAGCTGAATTATATTGCTTTTTGTGAGATCTCTGACACAGCCAGATATCAGCCAACCGACGCCATCAGGCCCAAGCAATCATAAAGATAGAAGTTATTAATAAATTAGCTTGGGGCATGAGAAGGAGCTCTGAATGAAGTGGTCGGTCTGTGCATATTAAATACTAAGGCAGATGTCCATGCTTGGTGCTGACAAAGTAAAATATATATTTGAAGATGTAGACTCCTAAGAACCAAGCTTTTGACAAATTTCTAGATTTACATGCATGTATTTATGGAAACAAATGTGTTCCTTTTTAATTTTAGTGTTTTAAGTCCCCGAACAATGGTGTGGCTTTGCAATAACACCTTATTACGATCTAAAGAAAGGCCTGTAGATTAGATTACCCTCATCTCTAAGTAGCTGGAGGTCATTATTAGGTAACTGGAAATAAGGATTGTCTTAATAATGAAGGCTGGTCAAGGCGAAGACATGAGTGGCTACACCAAAGAAAGAGCCGCGTGCTGAACAAAAGAACAGCAAACAGCAAGCATGCATGAGATTTTTTAACGCTGCTTTTTTTTACTAATTACCTTTGATTGATTTTACCAATTTTACTAAGATTTTACTAATTTTACTAATGCCTTTGAGTGGGTTAAAAATAATCTATAAAGAGGCACATCTGGAGACCTCACAGTCTTATGATTATTATCTGACACAAGTTCTGACGCAAGTGGAAACATTTTTTTATTTAAAATATAGGATTGTGCCCTAGACGGGTAGAGAATTTCAGTATTTCTTCTATGTAATTTTTTTTTTCTATGCAAACATTCTATGTGAGCACTTCAAAGGCAACTGCTTCAATTCGGTTATGGTAGTGGGCTTTCTTGAATGAATGTTTTTGGTCTTGCCATTTTTTTTATTACGGTCTTGAAGGTTTCCAAACTGCAATATCTTTATTTCTCATTTTGGCTCATTGTCTCACTAAAAGGGTCTTTGTCTCACTGACCTTGTTTTGACTCAGAAGGATGCCCTGAGATTTTCCTTACCCAAATTCAGAATACCATCAAAAGATATTAAGCTGTGATACTGACAGCACTATTGTTTGTCAGTTGTCATGAGGTTCCTCTGTTACATGCTGTATTTGTTCTTTCCAAATAGAACATCGCTCACATAAACCATATGGTTGTATTTTTGCCTCATTAGTCCACTTAACATTCTTTCAGTAATCTGGCTCGTCCAGGTGGTCGTCGGAAACATTAAACAGGTAGAATTGCTCTTCCTGGAGAGTATTGGCTTCCTCCCTGCTATAATTCTGAACACGCTATTCTTGTTCAGTGTTTGTCTCTCAGTGGATTAATGAACACTGGCATTAGCTGGTGGAAAAGATGCCTCCAGGACCTTAGCTGTTTTGGACAGTCTCTCCAAAAATTTAGTTTATTACCTGTTCAGGCCCAGTAAGCATAGACAAGCTTCTCAAAATTTCTAGCATGACTGTATTCTGAACATCACTAGAGAAGCCCCTTAGCCTGTGACTCGGAGCTGAGCTAGACCTTCCAGTTCCTTTCTCTTTTCTATTTGTTCTTTCTGTTTGATTACACATAGAGAATACTGCCTCCTCTTGCTATGCAAAGTTCCTTTGGCAGGCACTTTTTGACCTTTACACCTTAGTGCTGTGCTTGAATGCAAATTTTCCCCGAATATGTTAGATGACATCGAGAGGACAAAAGCCGTTCATTGGTCAGTCTTAACTGGCCCTGGCTCTTCGCCACTGACTTGATGTGTCCTATATGTAAAAAGCTGGAAAATGACTGTGACTTCTTTTCTACTGCTGTGGCTGTACTTTTAAAGCAAAAATGGGATTTTTTCAGGGTCAAGTGAAATGATCTTGAATGGCTACATCAATCACTCAGGCAGATCGCCATAAGTGAAAGAGAATTTCACTTACTGAAGGCAAAAGCCTTTTGGTCCAGTGGAAACTGAAATTGGTTGAATTGCAGATCTACCAGAGCATCAACAGGAAAGACACTCCCCAACCTGGTTATGTACACTCATCTTGACAGAATGACATTCATCCTCATACTGACTTGCTTTACTAGCACATCTGTAAATGACACTTATTTGAGAGAACAGAGAAAGAGTACAAATGTCAATAAGGCTTGTATATGAAAAATAATGAGCCAACACTTTAGAAAAACCAAACTATTCAACTAAAATGAGCTCTGATACTACAGTGACACTGATAATATCAACAGAAACTACAATAAAGCATACGTTGCATTTGGTTGTTTCACTTTTTTTACCTGCCCTTTACATTGTTTACTGTTCACTGCCACCACATACACACTTATGTCCCGTTATCCTGACTTGATAAGATATAATCTACACGTATTGTGGCTTAATACTCATACCTGGCACTTGTGTAATATCATACACATGCTGCCATATTATAAATTCTGGAAGGTTTACATCCCTTTCACACTTAAAAGTTACATGATGTACTACTGTACAGTCTAACAGTATAGTGGGGCAGCTGGTGGACTAGTGGTAAGGGATTTCTAGTAGCACCCCTGAGGTACTCGAGCAAGTTACGGTCCCCACACACTGCTCCCTTTGCACTGTGTTCTTGACTGCCCACTGCTTCACTTGTTGAATGGATTAAATGTAAAGAATAAATTACCTGCTGTTCACAATGCGTGATGTGGTAGTTTCAACATATTTGCACTCTGTTGAATGTTGAATGTTGCTAAATGGTCCATCGTGGTCTGTGAGGAAAGTCTAATCACATTATGAGTGTGTTTACAGCGTTAAAATGTTAGGAATATATGAGCTCTGATACCAAGAATACCTTAAATAACATTGAGCTGAAGCTGCAGTTGTGTATTTGTTGCATTTGGTAGTTTCTGTTCACAACTAAAGTTGCAAAAAGTATTTTGTGCATCATAGTGCTTTACAAAGCAAAAAACTGCTTATACCCATTCTTTAATATTCCAGCGTGATGATTATCTAGTACTATGCAACTGATGCTCCGATATTCAAGGCCACTATGCTTGTGGGACCACATTAAAAAGAAGCAAAAGGAGACGCTGCTGCTGATCCTCAAGGTTGGATGAGATACATATTTATATGCAGAGTTTAAATAAGATGGCAAACATTGTGCTCAGTCAAGAACTTTGGGGGGAAAAAGATCATGCATTAACATTTATATGAGCGCAGTGGTGAGCTCTTATGTTTCATCCTTATTCATCTTGTAACCAAAATGAAAGAAATCTAATGCCCAGATAAGTCCTTTCAAACGTGTCAAGCATTCCTTATTTGCAACAACACCTGAAATGCAAACAAGGGCATTAGGTAAAAGAATAAATGTAATCTACAGGGTACATTACATAATCAATGCCAATCAGCCACAAAATTAAAACCACCTGGCTAGTATTGTGCAGGTCCTACTCTTCCCGACAAAACCTGTCGAGGCATAGAATCCCCGAGACCTCAGAAGCTGTGCTGTGCTATCTGGTGCCAAGACGTCAGCAGCTCATTCCAAGTCCTGTAAACTGTGAGGTAGGGCCTCCATGAATAAGACTAGGTTTTCCAGCACATCCCACAGATGCTCGACTGGACTGAGATCTGAGAAATTTGGGGGCTCTCTGTCATATTCCAAAACATTCCTGAACTTTTTGCAGAGGGCGTATTATCCTATTTAAAAAAACACACTTCCAGCTTGCCTACTAGGGCCAGTTCTTCTCCAGGTGAGTGATGTTTATTGTCAGGGAATATCACATTTACTCATATACACAAATATATTTTCCTGATTGCACAGTATGTTCTTGGTGTCACGTATATGTTTAAGTTGTTAAATCAAAATATTCAAACGATAAATGGTTTATCTGTTCTCAATGATTCTCTGATCATTTGATTCTTTACTGGTGCAAGAGAGAAAATATATTTGATGAATAAATATGAATTTTCCCTGATATATGCACCCAACTGGCCATGTGATTTGAAAAACATGATAATGCAGCTTTTACAGCTTTTGTTATGGCTGGGGTTTTAGGTTTTATTTTGAAATTATGAGTTTATGTCTGTGTCTTATGCCACTATGCCAGCTGTGTTGTGCTTAGTTTAAGTGATTATGAGATATGATTGTTTGATGTCAGTGTGTTTTATTATTTAAGTTGTTTGAGTTCCAATGTCAAGGGCGGATCAACCCTCATTATATCCCTCACCTTTGTCCTCATTGTTCCTGCTCCTTATGTGTATTTGGTTAACTGTGTTTTAGTTAGGCCCTCATGCCTTTTGGTATGGTTTTGTTTGTATTGAGTCTGTGTCTTTATTAAATAACATCTTAAATTACCTGCACACGTGCCTCACTTCACTTCCCCATGATCCCATTATGTGAGCGCTTTTCTAATTGCTCCAGTTCTACTGTTCCCTTTTAGTGGTGAACAGGGTCAGCATGGGCTCTCTGACCTGTCTACAACTAAGTAGCCTCAAACACTGCAAGCTGCAATGCAGTGTTGTGTTCTGATATTTTTCTATCTTAGCCAGTATGAACTTTTTCAGCAGTTAGTGCTACAGTAACTCTTCTGTGGGACCGAACCAGATAGAATGGCCTTCACTCTGTACATGTATAAGTAAGTTTTGAGCACTCATGATCCTGTCATTGATTGAATGGCTGTCCAACCTTGAGCCACTTTTGGTAGTTTCTGACAACTGCATAGAGTGAACATTACAAAAAGCCTGTGCTTTTGGCTCTTGACATTTTAGATCTCAGATCATTATGTTCACACATTTTTTCCTGCTTCAGCTTCATCAATTTCGAGAACTGACTGTTGCTGCCTCATATATACAACCCCATTGAAAGGTTTGAGTGTGACAATGTTATTCAGTGACGGTGAATTAATGTTGAAGCTGATTAGTGTAGAAATTATTAATTATTTTAATCAGAAATTCAGAGTCGTGTCTTTCAAGGTACTTGGTTATTTCATCAAGTCTGGAAAGATTTAAACTATATGTAATATCAGCGTACATTAATATTTTTAAAACATGTATTTGACCTCCCTTCTACCTTTATGTGTTTTGAAGTTTAAGTATGAAAATTTTGAGATTAAACTGTCAGAGATCAGGGATCCATACAGTCAGAGTCAGAGGACGATGGAGAAACTTGCCAGTCATGAGCTCCAAACTGGCTAAGAGCATTGTCATGATCCAGATTTGAGTCCATGCACTACCGTAGCATTACATGTCCTAGAAAGAAGGTGGAAACTGGCAGTAACTTACACTGGGGAGAAGACAAGGCAACAAATAAAGAAATAAATAAAGAGCTGCCAATCAACTGATCTCTCATCATACAATCACTGTAGCAATTAAAACACGCTGCAGTACAGATGGTCAGATAAGGGTAACGGAACATGAAGAAAAATGAGATACCCTGGACTTCAAAAGAACTTCTGAAGAGTTCCCAAAAGGCCTGTACAACAAAAGCATATCAGAAAACAAGCTGGCACCATGCACAATAGAGCCAGATTTCTGTGGTGGAACAGCATGTAACAAATTGGTCAAGGTCTTTCTATCGCATGAGCAGGTGTCTGTTCCCTGATAGCAACACGGGGAGGAACTGTACAATTTTACACTCTCCTGCTCACACACAGTACCAGAAAAGGGAAAGGTCATGGTTGCGGTATTTTATTTTAGCCCGCTTATTTTTCTAGCTTTGATGTCATCTAACTATGGTTTTAATAGTAACTATAACTAGGCTCTGCTCTGTTTTTCACAGGGTAGCCATGAACCTTGTTGCTAAATATAGATTGTCCAGTCATAGAATAGTAACTATGTTGGGGCCCAAGCACCTCTCACAAGATTTCTAAACTCTAACACCACTTATTGGTACAATACACACCTGACACACAAAGTTTGGAGGGAGCGATCCATATTTAATGTACCTGCTTTTTATAAGAAACATGCAAACGGATAAGGTTATGGTCTGGATTAACCAGTATAGAGGACGGAAAATGTCCCTGAAGCTGGAGAAAGAAACCTCAGGAGGGAGCACGACTCAGAAGGGGAATCTGTCCTTCCCTTGCTGAAATGTGAGAGAAAGGGAGTCTCTGTCAATAGAAGGCCTTTGTGTACAAATTTAATCACTGTTGAACAGACTGCCCGTCTATGGCCAGCAGAGTAGGTATACTTAAGAGTCAGTACAGATAGTTTTGTTGGAATCTGCGTGAAGCGAAGTTTGAGAGTCCACAGCAACAGGAGCAACAATTTCCTTCTGAGCATTTGAACAGCAGTTGTCTTTGGGTGGGGGAGGAGCACATGAGGAGTCCAAAGCAGTACATTCTAGCATATAATCAATTAAAAATATGACCAACTGTGTTATGTTAGAGAACTAGAAACTCTGACAAGATTATAAATGATCATTCTGCCCTTTAGTCATCCCTGACTGATGAAAACATTCTCTTTTCGGTGTTAACTAGGATAATCAGTTTCATTCATTGCTTATTTAGAAATATGTTTTTAAAATTGCATAGTTACTTAGCTGCAGAATTGACCAGCATTTTGACCTCATGATTTTTAAATATCATGAATAGGAAATGTTGACAAATGAAATTGCAGGCCAGAAAAAGCCATTTGTTTTGTTATGATGTGAATTAAGTTTGAAAAGAACATGGTCTGCATTGGATGATATATTGGATGATGGATCAGTTTTCTGTGATATTTTAACAATGACTTTCTTTTAAAATATGTTCTAAAATGCTGCTACCCTTAGTTAGTCTACAATCAACAGTACAACTAGCACAACAACCTCCCTAGTGAGTTGTTCAGAATTTCATAAACCACCTTTAAAAGAATTCAAATTAAAAAAGTAAGTGTGCTACAGAGGTAAACAGCTTATGACATTTTTATATCCAGAAGAAGATTTTGCTATTCACATATTTTCTTTGTTTTAGTACAAAAAAACTTCATATTTGGAGATTAATATTATGACTTGTTCACTCCTTAAACCCCAAATCTTCACCCCACCCACATGCACACAAACACAGATGAGGAGCAAAAGACAATCACACTTTACACAGAAGGTATTTTAAATTTTCTCATCAGCTTCTTGGTTTTCCTCTCTTTAACAACCTCATAGATCTCAAAACTGTCTGACTTTGCTGGCTGAGACTTGAATTTGATCACCAAAACAAATTTCAGATCTTGCACAGGCTCATTTATAAGCCAGCCAGGTTTTCTTTTGGATCTTCTAGTTAATCTGAAGATCTGATGATCTGAGACAAATAAAGATCAGCGCAGTGAGAGAAAGAAAGAGTGTTTCAAAGATCTTAAATCGGACCAAGATTAGAGGAAGGCTCTTTCTCAGGAGTTCATTCAAGAGGTTTGAGAAAATGGTCAAATTCTCATACTGATGTTAAACTAAGCTCGGCTACCTCTAGGAGAAAAGCACTGGAAAAAGGAGAGTCTATTTGGAGGTTGATATGACTAAAAGTGGCTAAAGGTTATGTTAGGTTGCTAAGGGTTATCAGTTTTTTTCCTCCATAAATCCACCTAAGATGAGGTTTGAGGGGTGTATTATGAGCATGCAGGTGCCACCAACTGACTAGAGAAAATCTGCAAATTACACTGACTTCTAGCTCTGAACAGCTTTCAATTTCTTCTGATCGTTTGTAGGCTTTATATGTTTTTTCTTGATTGTAAAACTGTCAGGGAGCTCTACAGCACACCGCAGCCTGCTGGAAGAAGCCGATCCAAATGTGCAACTGCCTGATGCACTTAAATCAGTCCATAAGGACTGCAGAGTTGATTAAAAGACAGTAGCTGCAGGCAGATGTGGAGTAAAGGAATGGTTAATGAAAGTCTGGCACATTTGATCTCTGACTAAAAGTCAGTTGTATCTAACGCTCAGCTTCATCAATGCAGAGTTCGGCTTACACTGGAAGTAATTGGAGAATGTGATAGTGTATCATTTGAATCTCCAAGTTTCATCCAAGCAAAGATATGATACTGAAGAGACACTTCAGGAAGCCATTCTGACGTTTATGTAAGACCTTTAGGAAAAGGGGGTCCTTACTCACATCGTTTTGTAAAACTGATTTGTTTCACTTGCAGAAGTTTTCACATTAGCACAAGTGCCCACAACAGTGTATCAGGATTTTTTTGCCTATTCCAAATCTAAATCTCTTAAACATCAGCATCTCTGAAAAAAATATAGTTTTAACCTGTATTGTCACCTTTGTGTAAAACAAAAAACATACTGGTTTGTTCATTAGTCAGCAGCTGTTGAGATCCCTTTGAGATGTTTGCAGGGTGTGTGTGTGTGTGTGTGAGAGAGAGAGAGAGAGAGAGAGAGAGAGAGATTAATGAAACCCTACAGCATAATCACCTGCAGATATCAGAAATATGATATACCTTTCTACCTTTTTTCAATCCTGGCTTGTGCATTCCATACATACATATGTATGTGTGTGTGTGTGTGTGTGTGTGTGTGTGTGTGTGTGTGTGTGTGTGTGTGTGTTCACGTGTGTGCATACGTGCGTGGAATACACATCCATGCACCCTTCAGCAAGCCAAACATTGATAAATCATCTCTGTCAGCAGAAAAGCACCAAGTGTCAACAATGGCTTTATAAGAGAACGAAAACATTATCTTGACTCATATTGTAAGTTATTGTGAAGGGATATTATTCTAAGTAATATTGAACTTCTGCTTTTTGGTTTGCCACAATATTTAACTCAATAGAAAAAGCAGCTGCCATTTTCAAATAATGCTAAAAATACGAAATGTTTCAGCTGCAACAATAACTTATATTGACTTATATATATATAACTTCTAAATTATTTATAAGCAATGTTTTATACAATAAACACTGATATAAAAAAATCCACTGTAAAACCAGTAAAACTGACAGTGTGGTTGCCAGTAACAGCACAGCAAACAAAATGTCTCTCTACTTTAAACAAAAAACAGAATAACTAATATAGATCTCTTACAGTATAGTACTATTAAACATTGTTAATATTTTGACTTTAGTAAATGTTACTAAATGTCATGACAATATTGTGTGTTATATATAAGGAATATATGTTTGCATTTCTTGTTAATTAAAAATAAAAATTACTCTAATAAGCCATTGTAATTTAAAGTGTAATAATAAATTGCTGATTCTTGCTGCACAGTCTCAGTGAGCTTAAACAGGTCAAAGTGAACTGATGATTAATCTGCATCTCTTTATCTGCATGAATAATTTTGTTTTGCATTTTTATAATGTTATAAACTAATGATGGCAGCTGTTTTACATTGAGACTTTTTGTTATGTAGTAATTCAGGTTTATGATGAATAAAACTCAATTCATAGGGAATAAAGTTTTTCAAACTTTGAAAGAACTGAAATGAGAACGAAATCTGCTTCAGTGTGTGTTGCCTAAAACAAAGTGTTAAACATTTATACACCTGAGGTTAAGTGTTCACTGAACTGGTTTAAAAAGTATTATAATTAGCACCCCAGTGGTCACACAAACATCTCTAAGCGTTCATCCTTTCCTCTGGGATATGTGGTTTAAATCCCAATGAAAATACTTCCATCCATGACCAGGAGTCCAAGACAGCGTAAATGGCCCTGCTTGTTTTTCTCCATTTTTGGTATGATGCAAGTTAATCACAGAAATCTGTCAGTTCACGGTAGGGCAGAGATCATTCTCCTCCAAATGAATTTACCTCTTTTATAATGTAACAAGGAAAGGACACGACGTTTCCGTTTGATATGTTGAAAACATGTTAGCAATCCTAGTTAATAGGTGGAAAGTAAAATGAAAATCTAAGATTTCATGAAGAAATATAGAAAAATACAAAGTATAATGTAAATCTAGACTATAAATACCAAAATATATACAAAATATCCAAAAGTAATGGTTATCTCTAATAAGTCTAGTTTTGTACGCCATTATCATAGACAAATGTATATGATAAAAAAAATACTCAGCACAAAAAAGTAGTATGTAAAAAAACCTGAACAATAAAAAACATAAAAGAAAACATGGAAAATCCATAAAAGATCATTAAAAGTGCATTGAAGTGCAGATATTTAAAAGATGTTGGAGAAGAATAGTGCAGATTTTTGCTGCTTAATAAAAGTACAATTTGTGCAGATTCGAAACCGATGGGTAGTTGGTTGGACAGCATGGTGAATAAATGCCATTTTTCTAGTTTCTGCACTTTACACCATCAGTAAATCACCTTTCATTGAAATGCATGTGTGAGTCTTGTTGACTAATAGATTGGAATGGAGTCCTGCACATTTCTGCTGCACTGATGTTAGAAACGTGTAAAGTGAAAACTCCATGCCTGTGCTTTGTTCACCTCATAACAGGACACTGGGGCAAAACGACGTTGCTTTAAACATCTTTCTGATGGATGGTCTTGTCTAGGCAGTTGAGGCTTTGTGCCAGGATCGGCAAGCTTTGAGTGGGATTTGAGAAGAATCAGGTGGTAATGGGTGGCGAGAGCTGGGAAGCATTCAGTGATCCCACAGGATTGCACTGATGAGCAGGGATTTGATTTATCTTCCCAAAGTATCGATTTGTTTTGCTGTATGTATCTATGGCTCTCATCTGCACAGTCTGGTTCTTTCCATCTTTCATTGTAACTGATAAATTCGCTGAGCATAATTTCATCTGCCCCCTCATGACATCTAAAATGTGTTCTTTATTTTGATCGTTTCAGCATGATGGGAACATATTCTCTTGCCCCAGGAATGACAGAAATGAGAACAGTAAAATAGCCAAGGGAGGAATTATCTGCCAAGTCTTATTTGCCTTTCTTGTTACTTCAACGCCTGTGCCTTAGGAGAGATGAATTTATCAATAAAGTGCTACTCAACAAGGTACTTTTGTCTGAATTAAAAAGACAGAAATACAGAAATATTCCAGATAACAAAGCAAAAAAAAAAGTGTATAAAATCAAAGCCACACTTGTAGCTTTTTTAGAAATAATACCAGGGGATAGTTTAAGATTTAGGAGAGGGGGGGTCTTTTTCTTTCATGGTTGCCAACAATGCTGGAATAGTTTTATTTTTAGTGATATTATATGGAGATCTCAGCATGGGATTCACAGGAATAATTACTTATTATTTGGTATATATTTAGACAAAAAGCCTAAGATCTTTATTTGCCAATACAGTTAGAAGAGTTCAATACTAACACCCCTTTGTTCTTTTACTGAATATGCAGCATTAGAAAAAAAATGGTTGGGAAGGTTTAAATCTACCAACTCTAATGAAAGTAGACGTTAAGCAAAGCCTTAATTTGTCTTTGCCTATATTACAAAAAAAATAAGTGAATGTAAAAGCTACAGAGACATAGCAAAAGACATCCCTGTCTCTGTTGTTTCAGTGCCCACTCTAATATTCTTACCATTTAAAATAAGGCCTCACTCATACTGACATCTCAATCTTGAATAAATTAATGCACTCTGAATGCCATAGTTGCCGCTGTTGCATTTTGTGGCTGCACTTGATTGACTTCAGTTAGGCCTTACTATGGTGCTAGTCTGTTTAACGCCAGCCTGCATCCCAATGTGTAGTTTTGTTTATTCACCTGTGGGGGCAGTAATTGTTCTCTCCTAACTGTTTACATGTGAGGCATTGTGATTTGGAGTTCTACATTGTAATGTAGAATGTAGAACACTGGAATCATGGGACATACTTGATCCTCCAGAACATCTACTGAACACCATGTTAACACTTTATCTGCGTTTTCTCTGCGATTGTCAGGATTTCGGCAGAAATTGACGCCAAGAAAACGTTTTTTTGACACCACCCAAGCGCACAGCCATGCGAGCTCTGGGGCTGAACACCTGTGTGGAGGAGATGATTTGCTCCAATGAGCTGAAAAACAGTCTGCGCTCAGTCCGTGCTCACCTGACGCAACGAGTGCCTGAAAAATGCCTGATACAGACATGTGAGCATGTCATCGTGTGAGCGTGTCAGCTTCAAAATGCATATATCACAATGCTCTCAAGGCCTCACTGTGAATTTCACAGTGAGTTCAAAAAGATCAACATTTAAATTTTAAATATCAAAACAGATGTGTCAGCATCACTATAGTTATTCTGATGCCAAATTAAAGCTGCTGATACTTAACTAAAAGTTGTAAACCCATGGCAATTGCTTGTTTAACATCTTTAACAAAAATGACTTGAAAAATGTGCAGTTCCAAACACAAGCAGAGTGAATAGATCTAGAATAGCTTGAGAATGGTTCAGGAACACATGAAACAAGTGAAACTACCATCAGACTAACCAATCAGGTCTCCATTGTAGACCAACTAGACCATGTTATTCAAACATCAGAATAAATTAGTACTATCAGATCACTTTTATAGAAGCAAATGTCCAAATTTCCCTTCAAATTAAATATCCTACAAAACAAATGTCAGATTTAGATCAGGTTCACTTTCTTTGTACATGTATTTGAAATTGTTTTACATTAGAAGAGTCATTATCCATATAACGGTCACCGTCATATGTTGGTTTCTGTTTTGGTATTTAAAAAAGGGGGACTTTTAGTTTGACACGTGTCTGGTCTGGATGTTGGTCACGGTTCTTCTGTGTCTTCACCTGTGCCTTGTTTGTGTCTAGTTAGTTTTGTATATTTAAGTGCTGGTTTGTTTTTGTTCGCGTTATCTGTGCATCGCCTCATTTACCACTACTCGCCTCACTTTACCCTTCCTTTGTTTGTATCCTGTCCTGTTTGTGAAGTTCCGTGTTGGCCCGCGTGCCAGGTTTGTTTTGGTATTTATTTTCCGTTATCTTAAATAAATCCCTGTAATGGAGCCCTGTTTGTC
>JBBKCR010000101.1:33422937-33433143 GCA_037577295.1 Ladigesia roloffi
TTCCGTTATCTTAAATAAATCCCTGTAATGGAGCCCTGTTTGTCCCGTCCCCTCATTAGAGGTAGCTCACGAGTGGAGGCCTTTGCGACCACCCGTGACAATCCATCTCAACACACACATCCATCTCTACACAGATCCTGCTACTGCAACATGAAAGCTTATTTATAACATACAGAATATATATGACTGATGTCTCAAACACTCAATAATGGTGAAAACAAGTCATACTATTTGAAGAAATATATTTGAAAAGTTTCTGATAGAAGGAACAGTATAGCATGCAGTCCACAGGAGCAGTTACTGCATTAGTTTTAAATGACAACAGCATTTTAAAATAAATGTAATATAGTAGTAGTGTTCAAAAACTACAAATATTAAATAGAGAATAATCAAACCAAACCAGCAGGATAAAGAAAACCTGGTATAAAATAAACAAAATAATTTTACAGTGGCAGTTTTTGTGTGTGCTATAAGAGATCAGTGTGTATGTATAGCTCTGTGTTTGGAAAAGTAACTTCAGTTGAGTTCAGAGGTGTATTTTTTAATGTGGGTGTAGTTTATGATTCAGAATGTGTTAAATGTGTCAAAACAAAAAAAAATAGCAACTGCTTCATTCAGAACTAGTGAAGATCATAAATGTAACAATACTCCAATCTCGAGACACAAAATAAGAGCAAAAAGGAATTACTTCACTAAGTAACTTAGACTAGTGATTGCCCTACTGGTGTAAAACAATGAAGATTTTAAAAGTACCTACAGGTTAAACCCTTTTGCATGAATTTTGTGTGTGAGCAAATTCTTGAAACTATCATTTTGTTAAGCCAATGAAACGCTTAATATATACATCAAATGCTACTGATCTACATTTCAGAGTAAAAAGTTCAAATGTATTACAATATCATCCAATAAATCAAAGCTAAGTAAGGATGAAGAAAAATGTTGCTCAGAAGTAATGTGATGGATGGGTGGATCAGTCATTAGTTTTCTGATGGTTAAAGCACCAAGCAGGCAAAATAGCCGCTGGCAGGACCATAAAACTCCAGGGTTTTGTGATTCCGTAGTAAATGCTATACATGTTCCTGCTGCCACACAACCACCTCAAGCTCTTTTAAAAGATTCTGCCATTTTGAGGTCTGCCATGTGTGAAGACCTCAGTTGAGAAGGAGCAGGATCTGTGAGCTAGGCAGTCACCACTCCAGCCTACACCCAGGATTAAGACCAGACTCACCCCAGGCAAGACGGCCTCCTTCATCTCTGGCCTCCCACAGGACTTGGTTCCTCTAACAATTCGTGAAAGAAAGCTTAGCCAAGTTTATTTATGAAGCACAATGCTTTGCACAAAGGGTCATTCAGCGTGCTTTACAAGATCAGAATTAAAATTATATAGAAAACAAAGTAAAAGAATAAAAGCACAAAGTGCATAAAAACCCTCTCACCATGTTTTGTTCCAGAACTGTCACAGAACTGTGACATGCTCTAGCGTTGAAATTTAGAAATGAAGGGAGGCCACTTAAATAGACAAAAGTCAAGTTTTTCTTGTTAAATGCTAAATTAGTCCCACACACACACATAAACACACACACACATAAAGGTGTTTCTGCACCATTTATAAGGTGAAAGTGTTTCAATGACCTAGCCAATCTTGAATCTCATTGAAAATTTATGAAAGACTTTTTGTGAGTCTAACATGGGCACCCTTGTAACCTTGGGGAATTGAAGATGGTTTGCCAAAAGGAATGGGCTGAAATTGAATCAGAGTGTTGCGAAAAGCAAATAATTTCTTATATCAAAGTAGTAATTACCAACAACAGTTTTTCAACAAAGTTCCACGGATTTATGATTTAGTGATATTTTTACCATTTGTATCAACAAATGTATATATATTTTAGGGGTGGAGCGAAATACAAGTACGGTATTCGGAAAGGCACAAATAACGTGTTTTTTACGAATACAGTAATCAGACAAATACTTTTTTTTTTTATTGTAATCGGGAACATAAGTACATACATATAAGAGCATATTAAATCACAAAATACTTGTGTTCCTCTGACTATGTTGATATGAGAGCCCGATGACTTGCTATTCTGAATGCACTGAGGCATCATCTTTTTGATGTAATGTTTTAATGTGAAAAAAAATGGAAATATATTTCTGATGTAGCGGTGGTGCCAATAATCAAGGCCACTTATAGGTTCGGGCACATTGAACACATTTATGTGGCAATTAACACACCATGAAATAGATAGCAAGGAACGAAACATAGCGTATGATTGAGAAATTTATCCAAAGAGGAGGAGGAGGGGGGGTGCCACTTCATCAACTGATATACATTTTTTTTAAATATCACAGTACATTAAATTGGACGAGTGTTTTCTAGATGCTGTCTGTTTGTCTGTCTATCTCACAGATCAGTTAAATGGATTTAATCCCTGAAAAACCATTCAATCTTCGATAGAGACGTAAACCTGATACTTTTTTTTCATAAAGCATTATTCTCACAATTAAAAAACAGAGTGTTTGCTTGACTTGAAAATTACGTGTGATTTCTACAATTTACAGCTAACGTATATGTGTGATTGTGTGTGTAACAGCAAGGTACTGCTCAAGTGCAGTTGAACAGAATGTAATAAGGCACTGTGAGGATTACAGACTAATACGAACACACGTAGACAAGATAATGCGAGCTAAAACAGAGGCATAAGACCTAAGATATAACCATAACAAGGACACAGAAAAGTATAAATAGACTCAAACTGCTTGGTAATGCGAGCGACTTCTGTAAAGACCTCATGGAAAAGTCTAGACTATTTATAGGGGCTTAAGGCAGGACTGGTGATGAAAATAGGTGTTCACAATTCCAGAGGATCAGAGGTAGGTAGAGTAGATGCAGATGCAGCAGCAGGGGGTGTGACAGGACCGCTTCAGTTGATTAAATGTTTCTGTGTGATTCCCTACGTTCCCCACATTTTTTTTTAGCAGGGATATTTAACAGTCATTTTCTATTCAATCAAACAATGTTTGATCCATATTTTTAATATACAAACATTATGCCATCATAGTTGTGGTGCAAATTGTGTGACCCTCTTACACTAACAAATCATCACAGTCATCACAAAGCCTGGCATTTATACAAGCAAACAAAAAACATATGTAACTTATTGTAGAAGCATTTGTTCTGAATATTTCATACCATGTGTGTTTATCCCTCTATCATCAGGTGTACATGCAGGATAAATATGACAGTGATGAAATGCTATTTCGATATAGCAGTCTACTATTGTAAATGGTTGTGTATGAATGTAGTAATAATGGGTTGAAGCACCAGTAGTTGATGCATTTATGTGAAATATGCACATGAACGAGCAATGATGAAAAAGATCCCTAACTGTGTTTCACATGGCAGCAACTATATTAATAGCACAAGTAGGCTGGTTATTCAGATTATAAATGGAAACTGGTATAGCTGGAAAAGGGATATATTGAGCTAAATAAACACGGTGTGATGAAAGAGGCAGGTTTTTATTACACTGTGTCTCAATTTCACAAGAGAACAAATGTTTAAAGGTCAGAGATGCCAACCTGCAGACTAATGAGTACTGGTCTAGTTCGAGGAGGTATTAACTGAGGTCAAAGAGACTGTGAGCATGCAGATAAAACACAAGGGGTTCATTGTACACCCATTTACCTTAGTTTTTTTTCTATATAAGGTAAAAGTGATATCATAGGTGTTTCTAAGCACAATATGCAGTGGAGCACCTAAATTCTCCTCACACAAAATAAAATCCACATACCCACTCCTGACTTATTGTCTTTTTAAAATGTCAGACACTAAAACGTAAAAAGTATGTTTTATTAAATTATTGTTATTAATAAATGTGATAAATTCACCAGCCAAGAAATGTGTGCTTCACCATATTTACTTTCACCATAGATTCTTCAATTCAGTTTACTTCAGTTCATTTCAATTTCAATGTCATTAACACCATGTGGAGACACAGATTTAAAAGAAAAGCAGACTCCGACTTCTCTCCAACAACACAATTGTGTGTGTGATGGGGGTGAGGGGGGCACGGTAACACATACGGGATCTAAAAAAAACTGATGGAAAAGCAATGATATTTACAACTTCACATTGAATATCTGACATATTTGTTGTAGATCTGTGCAAAAACACAGCAAACCTGTACAATGTATATCAGTGGTACAAGAAGAAAGTCATTCAAGTTCAGGAAGGTGTTGTGAAGGGAGCTGAGAGGGGGTCAGGGAGTGAATGTTGACAGGCGAGAACAGGAGGGGAGTGTGTATATGTGTAGGGTTCACAGGGCTCAGCCTGAAGTGGGGTGTGAGGTATGGGTGTGAGCTAGCGAGTGGTGTTCAGTGGGTTGTCGGTTCAATTGGATGACAGCTTGGGGGAAGAAACTGTTTCTGAGCCGGGCTATGAGACTCCTGTGGCACCTCCCAATGGGCTCGGAGAGAACAGGCCATGGTTGAGGTGGGTGGGATCTCTGCTCAGGCAGTGTTTATGAGAAATATCTTACAGAGCACGGAGCTGGTTACCTTAGATACGCTGGGGTACACTTATGTGGTCAGCTGCTGTACAGTTACTGTACCACCCTGAGTTGCAAATGGGTAACATGCTCTCAGTCAAGAGCAGCAAAACAAGATATAGAAATCTATACGGCACAAAAATATTAAATAAAAATACTGATTACAACAAATACACACAATTTTAAATATAGACATGTAGAGCTGGGGACAATTTACAGTTTTACCCTGTTAATAGATTTCCACAATCAGTGAGATTGCTGTAAGTGAACCATGATGTAAACCTCCCTGTTGGCTCTCTCTCTTGCCAAGGATTCAGGCAACAACTGAGCTGTCCTACACAAACATTTTTTTGACTGAGATAGAGCCAGGCAGTCATAGGCAGTGAGATGGTAAAGAGAGACTCAGAACACAGCCCTAAGGGGTGCTTGTGTTGAGGGTCACGTGTGGTTGGTCTGAATGTTCAGGGAGCAGATACAGAGGGAGGGGTTAAGACCAAGGTATAGCTGTTGTGTTAGTTTAGAGGGGATGGTAGTGTAAAGATAAAGCTGTAATCAACAAACAGCATTTCGTTATATATGTTTTTATGTTCCTGAAAGGTCAAGACAAAATGGCAATATGGATGGTGGCAACAGTGTCCTTCATAGGCCTTTTGGGAAAGTAGGCAAATTGATGCGGGTTGAAAGTTGGATAGGAATGTGGTCTGGATGTGGGCCAGGACCAGTCTCTCAAAACAATTAATGGCAATGGTTAAGAGTGCTATATAGGTCGGTAAATTGTGGTCAAGATTTCAGCCTCAGATCATGCCCAAAAGAATCATTCCAGTAGACCATCCAAACCAGCAGTGTTACTTGTACTCATTCTGCATACTGACCTCTCTTGTGCACAGAGCACCTAGTCACCTGAATGGATAAGGGTTACAGAGGCTGGATTGGTACTGACTTTGTCAAAGCAGGCACAGTTTGTCAAGAAGTAGGGCATTTTGGGTAGAGGAGCAGGTAATCCATAATAGCCTGAATGCTTTTCCACATGCACCAGGGGTAAAAGTTGTTACGGAAGTGGTTCTCAAAAGTATTTACGAAGTTATGCTTGGCAATTCTGATGTCCTTTTTGAGGTAAGATCTGGCAGTGCTTTAGGTTTAGCTGTGTTTAGAATTTTAATACTGCATCATGGGCTTTCAGCAGCCGCCAGGCCTCTGTGTTCATCCAGGGGCACTGGTTCAGAACGGTTTGAATTGATTTTTGTGTTGTAAAGGCCTCAGTACAAAAATGGATAGTAACCTGATGTATATTTATTAGTGTCTATGTGAGAGTCATGCGTGGTTAAATATGTAAAAACACTGCAGACTGTATTATCAAAACAGCCCTGGATTTCGGAATAAGCTCCGTCTGGTCAGACACTGGGTGTCTTTACAGCAGGCTTGACCTGATTATGAGGAGTTCATAGACTGCACAGGCAAGGTGGTCAGACTGCACAAGTTAAGGATATGGAATTACTTTAAATGAGTCCTTGATATTAGTATAAAGGTTATCCAGAGTGTACTATCCACAGTGGGGCAGGATGCATGTTAAGGTCTGACATGGTACAGTCTTGAAATCCCTGCCTATAATAAAGGCATTGTCTGGTTGTTTGGTCTTGGCTGCTGAAAGCACACTAAGACTGCTTAAGTGCAACCTTAGTATTAGCCTCTTTGTGGGATGTAGACAGGGGCAATTGTGACGGCCATGAACCCTCCAAAGCAGGTAAAAAGGCCTGCACCGAACGATAAGGAGCTCAAGCTCAGCAGAGCAATGCCTTTCAGTGATCTTTGTATTGTTGCACCACGAGTTATTGACACAAATACTCAAACCTGCTCTATGGATCTTGCTGATGTCTGCTGTCCAGTCGGCAAAGAAGGCTGTGCACCCCACTAGCTTGATTTCAGTGTCAGCAATGTTGCTGCTGAGCCAGGTCTCTGAAAAACACCAGCAGACAGCAGTTTCTGAGAGGACAATCCGAGTTTTATCGCATCCATTTTGTTAGCCAGAGAACAAACTCTGGCCAAGGAAAGGCTGGTGATGGAAACTTTGTGGGGAGCACTGCTTAACCTAGCATGTAACCGAGCCCGCTTCTTCTCTTCTGTTAACACCCGCAACAGGGGCTGGGCCTCCACTGCGAAACAGGTGAGTGGACAACATTTATGGGGAAATTGTTTGTGATGGTAGTGTGGAGTATATAACCCATTCTGAGATTCAAAAGTTCTGACAGCTGTAGCAGAGTTTAGCATTATCTGAGATGTTCAAGAAACTTACACACTAACACACACCAAAAATTGACACCATATTGAAAGCTGCAAAGCCACTATCCTACATTCTGTATGCTGTTCTCTCTCTCTCTCTCTCTCTCTCTCTTACTCTCTCTATTATGGTTCTTTTACAGAACCTGAGGTAAATGTGAATTTTATGTGAGTTCATATTAAACTTACTTTATGAATCGTCATGAATATAACCTTCTAAAGTGTATCTGCCTATATATTCCTTAAATTCCTGTTGAATCTATGGAACAGAAGAAAACGTGGGTGGATTTGCCTCATGAGTTATAAATATACAATCAGTAAAGCTTTCATGTCGTCTGACATAAACTGTAAGTTAGAAACCCTTCAGCACAAACTGGTAAATCAGAGCGATTTACAATACAAATTTACAATCTACAAATCAGACAAAGAAGGAACGACTAAACCCCTTTTAACCAAGCCAAAGCTCCATCAAAGCTAAAATAAGCAGCGACCAAATGGCCAGGAGTTTGTTCTCGATTTAAGCATCAAATCGCTTGTGTACTCTTCAATTACATGAAATCTTTCAGACTGCAGATATGCACTGCAAAAGATACTGTTTATTGTTCTGTCCTGCTATGCAAAATTATGAAACAAAATGTGTTATGAAACTGCAATATTTTTTATAGGCCAGGGATGTTTGTGTACTTGTGATAAAAAGAATGCAGCAAACATTGCCAGGTGGAGCTACAGAGATCGATAAGGGGGGAAAAACAGCTGGTAATTGAGACCTCTGTCATTTTGAGGCTTAGACTTTTGCAGGAATTGTTTTATGAGTGCAGGGATGAGAAAATAACACACACGATATCATTTTTTTTCTCATACTCATGGATGAAGAGTTCAAAACTTTAGTTTCATCTCTCTCAGTAACGACAGAAAGGGTCTTTAGCATATGTCCCTGTAGCTGCAAGTATTGATCAGTTAATGAACTTGCTGCTTCAGCGGTCATTGAAGCAGTCGGTGAGGATAAGTGGAGGTATTGACAAGAGGCGGTCCAATGGGGCTCCTTGAGTGATTACTGTGGGAATTCTCATAGTGCTGCTCTTTATCTAGATGTAAAGAAGGGCAGTGGTTAGCCAGCTCTGGGGTTAAACGGAGTGATGGCAAGGCCTGAAAATAAAGTGCCGGTTTGACACACCTTAGTCTCGGGTCTCATGCCCTGAAGAGCAGAATAGGGAGAAATCAAAGGAAGCTAATGTTATATTCATCAGTTTTCTAGGAAGTTGGTCTTCGAATGCATTATTTACTTTAAGGTCAAGACATTTATTGCCCAACTCCCTCAGTGGTGCCCTGTTCTTCTTGGTTAAATATCAAATGTCTCCATTCAACCTTTCCTTGAACACAGAATGTAAGTACAAAAGTCACTGACCTAGACTGATGGTTTGAATGACCACTGCTTGCGCTTTTAGAATTATATAAAAGAAACCAGTAACAGTTCACTATTTACTACCCATATAAAGGGTTTATGATCAGCTTGTTACTTAGGTTGTAAACAGTTTGTAAATCATGAATAAGCAGTTATTATTATATGTTATAACAGCTGTCATCCATTGATGCAGGCTCACTGTTTGGCTCAATGTCTCAGATCTTGCTGATTGCTGAGATTACCAGCCAGAATGTTACACTGTTATCTTCATCAGGTCTCTGTTAACATGCTTTGTTAACATGCCACTTCCTGTTTTAACGTGTTTAAAACTGATTAATGATTTTATAAACTGACCACAACTTAATTTAAATCCTGGTATGTAAAACAGAAGGGAGAATTTTTATACTGGTGTCAAACATTTAATGGAAAACTGTCCGACAGAGGATGCCATGTAGTTTTCAGGTTAATGTTTTGGTTTATTAGGTTTAGGTTTAAGGTTTTCCTTTAAGAAAAAGGGCATGGGAAGTACCTGTATGCTGATGACATCTGACTTTAAGTAATTATGTCTTCTGTGATTTTCATCTACTGGATTGTGTGCCAAAGTCACAAATCAGGTGGTAAAATACTACACCAAAAAGCATTTGGCCTTCAGCTGATATTGCTGATTTAAATAGTCAGGCAGGTATTCGATCCTTCTCCTTGAGCAGCCCCATCTTGAATATAAGGTAAAATAAATAAATAAATAACTTCAAAATGCTTATGTAACCCTGAAGCAGAGGGTCTGGAGAATCTATCCCAAATGGCTTGAAGGTCAATAGCATCGATTTCTGGTCGGTCCTATCAGACGTACAGCAGCGCTACAGTGGAATCTTTGGAAAGGATAACTTTTTTTAAAGACATATTTTTAAAATATATTTTATTTGTAATTGTAAAATATGTCTTTGTCTCCTTCCATTTAATTCCACAGTGGAATTGTACTGATTTTAGATGTCATTGTGGAGTTCACAGTCAGAGTTATTGAGGCTAGTAGATCAAAGCTGAACATATATTTTTTAATTATAATAGCCTTTAATCATCTGTCCACATGCAGTATATGGGCAGCACGCATGAAAGGACTGATTCATTCCCATTCCCTTTTGAAAATTCTTTTTAATACCTTTTCATTTTGACTGAAGAGATTTCACCATTCGCCAGATGCATGTAATTACAGTAAAGTAAATAATACGATTTTAATTGGTCCTTATGGTATTCGTAGGCCGAGCAATATGCTAATGGACCCTTTGGTCTCCCAAGAGAAAATAATTTGAAGGAAGGATGTACACTGACTAATAGTTTTGGAAAGGCACTCATGGCCTAACATTTGTGGTTTTGGAATCTGTGTAGGAAACGTTTCTCTGGGATTCAAAGGTTTTTTCAATATAGATCAGAAATGTAGATCAGACATGTCTCCTGTGAGCCACTTAGAAGGTATATGAGATAAAAAAGAGAGCAGTGTGGATTAGTTTTGTGCCATATAAAATTATTAGTTTTGAAAAGGGTTTTACTCACATCAAACACATTTTCAAATCCAACAATTTAACACCGTTTTCACATCTGGCCCAGGAGTTTGGCTTCGGAAGCAAAGAGCTTTTTAAATCTTCAATTCTGTCAAAAATAAACATCCAATCAGCAAACTTGGATCTTCCACCTACAATATTAGACCTGGTCAAGATCTCCTCTACAAAAAAACTCCTCTCTAAAATATGTAAAACAATTTCAAAATCACTACAGTCCATATCCCTACCATCAACAAAATGGGAAGGTGACCTCTCAATTGCTCCCGATGCCGACTTCTGGACCCAAATCTGTAAAAATATCTACTTCATGTCAAAAAATGCAAATCTTCAATTAATACAATACAAAATATTTCACAGGACACATTACACGGGCAATAGATTAGCAAAAATGGGATTCACATCAGACATTTGCACACACTGCACACAG
>JBBKCR010000101.1:33437471-33480923 GCA_037577295.1 Ladigesia roloffi
ATCATTTTAAGTGGGAGAACTTGCACAATCGGTGGCTGACTAAATACTTTTTTTCCCCACTGTATATATATACATATAATACGGTATTTGGTTTTGGCACAAATAACATGATTTTTACAAATACCGTATTCGGACAAAGACATGTCCCACCCACCCACCCCTCTCCGTTACACACTCGAGTGGTTTGGGCACTCGCCCTGCGATCAGAATGTCGTGGGTCAATCCTCCAGACAGCAACCCTGAGGTACCCTGAGCAAGTACCGTTCCCACACACCGCTTCCCATCCCCACACACTGCTTCCCGAGACCGTCTCCACACACTGTGAACAATTGATCACTTTCAATTTGAGATATTCCGTCTTTTTTTTCTTGTTTAACCTTCTTGGGTGGGTACCTACATACATGGAATCAAGCCTAGTTTTTTCAGAACTGTCTTATCTCACATAGTAGAATGCATCATTTATTTAACTTACATTCAAATGGCCTTTAGGAACAAGGCTCTAAGTAGAAGTGTAATACTTCCAATTACTACCCCTTAGTGTAATTTTAAATATATCAGTATCGCCAATCCTCCATCTTTACTCCAATCAGTTGGAGAAAACTCTCATGGACATCATTCACACAAGCAACCACACACACACAGGTTAGCTGCTTCTTTGTTTGTTTGTTTGGTATGTGCATCTAAAGTGATTAGAGGTTTGATTTCAGTAGAGATCAGACATATTGTAATACAGTACCTGACAAAAGTCTTGTCAAAAGTTGTAGGAACAACAAATAATACCTTGAATCATAACTATTCAGTTGGAATCAGAAATGGCTTATAAAGCCCTCTGAATAATGCTTATTATACCTTTTTTTTTACATTATTCATTGAGTTGTATCATTTAAAAATGACAAAAGTTCAATTAAAGGTCTTGTCATGTACAAAAATAATAGAGAAATTGTGCATGTAATGTATATACTGATTAAGATATGCTGATTATCTATGAATCATGTTATTATTTATTGTGCATACAAAATTAATTGACAAGACTTTTGTCAGCCACTGTATATAACTTAAAGGAAATGGAAATAACAGGACTTTCCAAAACTACCGAACAAAACACAAAACATGATTTGAAGGTCTTGTGAAAAATGGAACTCTTTACGACCATGCAATGCTAGTTGACCACCAAACCTGTTAGCCTCAGAAAAAAAAAACACTTAAAGCTTTCATCTTTCAGAGAAAAAAGAAAATCATGCTCAACTCTTCAGGTCTGAAAGTGTTTCTGTCCATCATTCCACTGTGAGATTTCAACTCAACACTGTGAAAGCATGTGTAGCTGTCAAGAGATCATTACTGAGAAAACAGACCAATGGAACCCCCAAATTGGACATGTGAGTAAGAGACAGGGTGGACCGAGTTAGTCTTCTGATCTGAGATTGCTTGGAGGGTAAAACTAGAAGATGTTAACCAGTAGGACCGGGCTTTGTAGGTCAAAAAACAACGAAAACACCTCTGCTGATATAAATGTCTAATAAAAGCAAAAGCAAAAGGCAAACACCAAAATATGTAATATTATACGTGCTCCTTTTTGTAATTTTCTTTTAAATATATGTTTCTAATAGCAGTTTAAACCGGACATTAAACAAATGAAAGGATAGCTTCTGATATTTGCCTAGTACTGTAAATGCATTAAGAATGTATGTAAAATACAAGAATTTAAGAATAACTATACAAGAATAAACCAACAGCACAGTTTTGATTCAAGACATTGCACCAGGAGTAAACCCAGTTATTTAATAAATAATTGATCCGCTGGGGCAGGTTTAGTGTGGTAACTGTAAGTGCTGAGCTTTCTCAATTAGAAGGTTCAAATCATCCTTATACTTATGGTCCAAGGATATTGTTTTCTTGATTATTTGTGTGCAGTTTTGTAAAAATATAAACACTTTACCGCTAAGATAATTAGCTTTTTTACTGTTATTGACAATTGAGCAGTATATTTTACTGTATTCCATTTTGTTTACATCCTTTCATTCTTTTGCTTATGACACTTTTCTCTTTCAAATTGACTGTGAAGGCATTGTTCTGGGCTTGTTCCTAAAGTAGCATGTGTTTCAATTTCGAGCAGAAGGACAGTGAACTCCCAAGGCTGTACTTACCTGAGGATGAAACAGAATCCATTCAGGATGCTTGGGGTGAGGTGACTGTGTTTCGCAAAAGTTCTTTTTCACTCAGACTTTGTTATCTTTCAAATCTACAGAGCTCATCAAAGACCTCATTTGCATTATCTTTAAATAATCTTGAATTAATACAAAGGGTATAGAATCAAATCACTCCCTTCATATATTCAGGTGTTGCTAAGCAGCCTGAAATGAACACATACACAAACATTTACAGGTGTGTTTACTCAGTGCTTACTTATACAAGTGAAAGAAAGAATGACAAAAATAATATAATAAACACAATCACTGCGATAGATAAAGGATCACTCAATCATAAATACTGCTTCTAAAATCAATCAGTTGTCTTAGTCGTTGCATAAAAGCTAATTGGCTTCTACCTGTGATAAACTGTAGTCTTTTTGATTAGTTCAACATAAAACATCTATTCCTGGAACATTCCAGAGTGGACAATTTGTAGTGCATCTGAAGGCAAAGAATCAACTATACAAGCAGCTGGTAGTCTAGTGGTCAGGCTATTTGCTCTGCTGTGTCCCGAGATTCTCTACCTCTGAGGTCAACATAAAATTATTTCAAGGAATTACTGCAGTCATCTGTCATAAAACATATACAGCTGAAGAGAACGTTGATCAAACAGGTTTGATAGGAATATAGTAAAATAAAACTCTTTTACATTTTGGCACACCGTAAGAAGTGGAATGTGTTTGCATCTACAAGGACCCTCCTTGGACAACTAAGATCCTCCCTGAACGTCTAGGACCCTCATTGGCCATCCCTGCAAAGTGAATGGGAGAATGAGGAGGACCTGTTCAGAGAAGCTACCAAGAGCCCTATACACCAATGGTAACTTTGAAGCATGGAATTCTGTGAACATGTGACAGCAGTTCTCCACTAATATAGCTTCTTCAAGCCACTCGCCAAGAAAGGCCACATTAAGGCTCCCTTGAGTTTTGCCTAATCACACCTTGAATATTCCGAGCCCACGTGGAAAAAAGGTGTTATAGTCAGATAAGGCCAAATTCAAACCTTGGCCTCGACACCAAACAATACATCTGGCAGAAAGTCAAAACAACTCACCATCCAAAGAACCATATCTACAGTAAAACGTGCAGGTGAAAGCTGTGGGGGTGTTTCTGTGCTGCAGAGACTGGGGTACTTGTCAGGACAGAAGGAAGAACTGATGGAGTAAAATACTCCAAATTGAGTAAAGTGGTCAATGGGAAGAGAGTTCCCCTTCCAGCCTGACATTTAGCCAAAAACACTGCCAAGCTGTAGCTGAAGAGGAAAAAGGTGAATGTCCTTGCGTGGTCTAGTCTGAGTCAAGGCACTCATTAAAACCAAAGGTGGTTCCACTAAGTACAGACTCAGGGGTGTGATCTTTATCTATGTCAAAGAGTCTGGCTTTTATTCATTTGTATATGTATTTATTTATTTTCTGAACTGTTTGCAATATATTGAGCTGAATTGAATAAATAAACACAGCTGTAAAAAACAATGTGTGTGTGTGTGTGTGTGTGTGTGTGTGTGTGTGTGTCTTCATGTCAGGCTGCAAAGGAGCAAAATATGAGTATTTTGAATGGGGTGATTATATCTGTACCCACTGTCTGTAAACACCATATAAGCAACTGTACATACACAAAAAGGGTTTTGCATTGATATTTACCATGATTATCATAAATCAAACTGTCTGGAGCATGAAATCAATAAAGACATTACGAGTAAATAAGGTGGGATGTAGCTATATTGTTGTGTGGCACATTGTGGTAAATCTCTGTTAACTGCTGTCTCTTTCACAGTATCCTCTAGGCAGACATACTTAAACCTTCACGGTTCAAGAATTCCATTCAAAACTTTATAGCTCCTATTTATTCTTTATGTGTCTGTCTAAATTATGGAGAGAAAGAGAGAGACAGAGTGATGCTTCATCTCTATAAATT
Source organism: Ladigesia roloffi (assembly GCA_037577295.1). Taxonomy (NCBI): domain Eukaryota; kingdom Metazoa; phylum Chordata; class Actinopteri; order Characiformes; family Alestidae; genus Ladigesia; species Ladigesia roloffi. Next base: position 33,441,574 of record JBBKCR010000101.1, read on the forward strand.
GAAGTGTCTTAAAGTTCATACTTCCAAACTGTAGTCATTCTGTAACTGTCTATATAGACTACAGTTTCAATATGAGGAAACGGGGTTAAACAAAAAGCTATTTTTAGAAGCTAACAGGCTAACATGCTCCTCTTATAGTAATAAAACATATTCCTGGTGTGCATTGGTAAAAGTACCATGACACAGAATTAAAGGCATTGACCTTTGCTACAAACTCAAGCATCTGTGAGATGTGCCGAACAAACTATAGTCTGATTCATCAGGCTCACAACTTACAGGACTTAAAGGATTTGCTGCTATCTTGGTGCCAGATCCTATTGCATCCTCGTATGTTTTGTTGAGTCCATGCCTTGGGTCAGAAGTCTTGTGGTAGCAAGACATGGACTCACACCAGGGAATTAGCTTTTTCAATTTTTTTCAAGTCGACTTATGCAACTAGTCATTTGATGATGCCATCAACACATGCAGCGGACAATCACAGGTGTCCAACACTGAGCAACTTCTAGTATAGTTATGTGTAACATTAACAGTCAACATACAAGTAACAAAATAAAACAAGGGCTTATACCTTGAAAGTGGGAACAATATAAGCCGTGGTACCACTCAGCGTCCTCTGGACTGGACGACTCTCTGCAGTGCTATCATTAGCCATGTTAGCTAGCAGATGCCATTTCAGATGCAGTACAGAATCCCGGTACTGTTACTGTACTGCCGGTACCGTAAGGAACCATGTCTGTGGTTCTGGTTCCAAGCAATTAATGAATAAAACAGAGGTCTTCACACAAACGTACTGGAAAAAGGAATAATAGGTTCCAGAAACACCCACTCAATGAGTAAACTATGACAAGATCGTAGTTAAACAATAGTTTGAATGCAAAAATAGGGAAATGAATATACTTATATGAATGGATTTCTACTAAAACATAAAAAGCAAAGACTTGTGTCTAACTGTTAATCGTCTTTTGCTGACTTCACTCATTACATGATAAGCATGTGCTCCTGCTCCTGTAATTTTATTAGCACACAAGAAGTCAAATCTTTTCCTGTGACTCCATGCATCCCTAAATTAAATGCGGGTACGTTAGTTCCCAGAGTTCACAGTGCTCTCAGTTAGAAATTAATTTAGCTGTAAATCTCTCACAACACCACTGAACTGAAACACAGAAGGTAGAGTGAATTTACTGTTTAATAGCATGAGTGTCATAAGGCTCATGTGAATTGGTGAAATATTCACTGACCAGCTCCCCTCCACACAAAGTGGGCCCTATACTATACTATTCCAAGTAAATTGCTTGAGATTTAAACCAATTTCACTGAATCATTTTCAGATTTCCGTCCAAGTGTGCTCTGATTGTGCTGAAATAAATATCTGAAAGGCCTGCTACTAAATATAGTAGATCTCCCTTTTTCCTACAGTGCATCTGAAGAGCTTTAATCAGACATTATTTTATACTCCTTTGAGGGCCTCAGGATGTGAATGGTAGAATTCAGATTGATTGGTTGGGCAGAAAGAAATATTTCCATTAACTCTAAATACATTTTTCAGAAAGGGAATTTCACAATGAGTGCTATTTTTAAGAAAAGCCAGCATTCTTCTGTGTGTTTGAAAACCCGCTTCCAGTGTTGGGACCTTTTTTAATCAGTATCATAATAAGTAATTTTGAAAGATCTCAGTGCTCTGCATTCTCTGTATTGAACACAATAGGCCAAAGTTAAACCCTATTACACTAACCAGCAATACGTTTAGGTTCCTCAACAGAGCCATTGACAGTTCTAGATTGTCGTGCAGTGGGAGCAAGGAAAGCCTAAATGAAAATTTGCAGTATGGCCTTGATGGAGCGATGGCAAAAACAGAGGAGGCAGAGATAAAAGAACCAAACAAGTTAGGGGAGGAATGGTGCAGATTAACAGACCAAACATGCTACAGGCAAACACATCACAGAGAGGAAGCTCCCTTAGTGGGCAAAAATAATATTTACTGCTTAATGTCTCAAAAACATTCACATTCATGTGGCTACATAGTGTTGATAGAGAGAGAAAGAGAGAGAGAGAGAGAGAGAGAGAGAGAAGAAGGAGAGAACCGAGAATTCAAACAGTTAAGCGTGGCTGTATTGATCATTCATTCATTCCTTCATTTCATTCCTTCAATTTCCAATTTCTGCTTCATACACTCTTACTAAGTAGAGTTCGTCTGGGTCTTTAGGGCAATGGTGGTGAAAAGATTAAAAATCTGGTTATATCCCTATGATTGAGATGTGAGAATTTCAGGCTAATGTGGTTTTGCTGGTTCTGGAGAGGAATATGGGTGATGCTTTATGTACGAGTGTCTTGTGTTCGTCCTGGAACATTCAGGCAGCAGTAATCCAGCCTGGAGGTAATAAAGGTGTGACCAAATTTTTCTGCGTCATGCAGGGATAGAAGGAGACACGGAGGGGTGGTGGGTAATGCTGTTGCATATTCCTTATGTGTAAAACTGCCCCTAGGTGTGAGTGCGTGTGTAAATGTGTTTGTTTGTGTACCTATCCTGGACTGGCAATCTGTCCAGAGAGTTTCCCAACCTCTTGCACCATAACCACTGAACAGACACTAGAAACAAAGCACATTCATGACCTCAGTGAAGAGTAAGAGGTTTCCCAACAGCTTTGGGAATGAAAAGAAGAACATGTGGGATTGTTGTGGAGTTGATCAGGAGAATAGTATGTTACATCTAGTCTTTTATGTCCATTATAGTCTTCCAAGTTATTATAATCTGGTTTGGCTAATATACACAAAACTGTGTGCCATCGGAACCAGAACATTTTTAACAGTCTTCTCAGTTGGTTGCTTCACTGAGTGGGGCAAACCTGTTTGACATGAGAATAGGAGGAGGATTGGGGCTTGTGTGGGAAAGCTTTAGCATCAGCTAAAGACTTTCAGCTTTACTACTGAGACACCACCTGTTTGCTGCTATAGAAATACTAACCAGCTGGAGTCGAATTCAAGCTATCTCAGAGCTCCTGAAGTCTGAGTCTCACCTGCTAGTCTTGACTCACTTAGAACACTTAGAACTCAGAGCACATTAGAAAAATCTGATATATCTAATAGGTACGGCGAAAAACCTGGTGTTGTTCTCTGTCACGTCCACTTGTTACTTTCTCTCTATGTGCCATCATCACTCAACCACTCTCTGGACCCCCTCCCTGTTATTATTACATGTTTTACGTGACATAGGAACACTAAACTAAGCTCAACATGACATCTGACACCTTGAGAATAAACACAAACCGGGGGAACTTCCATATAAGGAGTTGTTTTGCTATATGATGGTGATTTACCACGGATCAGTGCCACTCCTCTTCAAAGGGTCTAGACCTGCACTTTCAACTGAGAAACCTTTTCATTCAGAGACGAGACAAACTGACATACCTGGCAGGTAAAATCAGTACTATTACTAGTGATATAGATAGTGGATGAACTCAAAAAAACTCACAGTACTTCAAAATGATAGTTCTGTGGCTTATTGGTCAGTCAGATTCTGTTCATTCAAAGTCATTCAAAACTCTTCAAATGTTTAGTTGACACTTGAATAGCATATTGTAGAAGCTATTTTAAAATGAATAATTTTAAAAGGAAACATATCTCTCATTCTTTAGCACTCAGCCAAGGTTGATTTCCTTGTTATATTGATCCAGACATAGACAGTTTCTTTCCTTTAGTTTGTTATCAGACAGTACACATCTCCTCTGACCCTGCTGTAAACAGAGATGGATTCCCATGTCAAAATAGTTACAGGTGCAGTATATTTGAATTGGAGTTTGAACAGAGTCCAAATTCATGGTCTGTTTAGGTCAGATTAGGTAACAGCTAGTATATAATCCGAGCCAATTACCAGATACTGGGGCCAGTCTGAAACTAGCACTGATCTTTGATTAAACTGATAACTGAACGAAGAGTAGATGTTAATGCATAGCTCCTCTAATTATGCCAAGATTTGGGAAGTAGGGTGCAGAAGTTCTGGGATGAAATACAGGTCAAGCACTGCTGAGGTGAGGCCTTCTGAAGGTTACTAAACTAAAGGTTACTTTTTAGACGTTATTCCCCTTTTTTGGTTGGATGCATGTCTTAACCAGCTACTGGGCTTTGATCTTCAGACCTGACCTCCCATGCCGTTGATTGATGATGAAGTCCAGCAATGCTAGCTGAATATCCATCATGCAAAGCCACCCATAATGAATGAATATGCCCTCTATCAGCCGTGCATCACCTGAAGAGCTGTCATTTGCAATGAAACATATTCAGGCTTCAAAATAAGATGGATTAACAGTGGGGGTGATTTAGCCCACATGCAAAGAGAGGTCAAAGGTGTGGTAGGAGGGATGGTGGGGGGGGTTTCTTACCAGCTTAAAAATAGCAGTGAAAGGGCTCAGTCCTTGAGATTTGGTATAAGCGCCACTGAAGTCTGCTTTAAGGTAGTCGCTGCTAATAGAGCGTCCATTAGAGCAGTCAGCTGCCACTCTCAATTCCAGGTGGATTTCATAATGCATCACTTAGTTGCAAATAGAAGGACATATTAGTGGGAAAGTGTAGGGCAAATTGCTTTGTTTTTCAGGTAAAGGGATAAATTGTGTCCTCTTGACAGTGACACCTGTCACTTTATTTGCTCTCCCAAATACACAAGTGTGGGCTATTAAGATACAGAAATATCAAGCTGATAGGCCCCATGGTAAAGACCTACAGGAGCAAAACGATCCTGCTCCAAGCGTAGTCGAGCAAAGATGTGCATTTCAATTTAGCTTCAAATGGGAATCAATAGTTCAACTATCTCCGTGTATAAACTAGATGGCAGAAATCAATGATTTCCCTCTGCCTTGTGCGTTATATTAAATCTCTTTCTATCCCATTCCCTCTCTTTGTGCAAAGGGTGTATCTTAGGCATTCGCTTACTTTTCAAGAGCAGAGCGGTACTTTTCATGAGAAACTCTATTAAGGATCAGTACGTATTTGAGACCATCAGCTGGAAATGCTTGCGGGTGTGTGCAGCCTTTGTGTGTTTGTGTAGTATTGAGGTTAAAGCATGGGATGTACTTAATGGAGAAATAATTTTTTTCTCAAATTCAGCCAGTCAGTGCATCACCACAGCAAAAGGCTTCTTTGTACATGTGTCTGTGTTTTTGTGTATGTGTGTGTGTGTGTGTCTATACAGCTTCAAATATAATATAAGTGTTAACTAAGTTTATTGGATGGAAATATGATGACACCACCAAGATCTTTAAGTCCAAATTTTGCTTTGGTTTAGAACTGAGGCTAGTGTTGCTAACCAATATTAAAGGTCAACAATCAGCCAATTAGCACAAATCATTTTTATAGTAATCACTACAAAGTTTTCTCTACCTTCTCGAAACATGTCCAGATCATTCTTAACTTCATGCAGATTTCTGCATATAGTGTAGCACTCTTTAATTTAAAACTCCTTGCTGTTGTACAAAACGATTTTTAGTAGTAATATTTTGTTCATTTTTGTTGCTCATGGTAAGTCATACTGTGTTCTGCACTGAACAGGTTTGGAGAGGTTTTAGTGTATTTCTGTAAAAACAATGTAACCCGTTCAGGTGACTATTGAGTTCTAGAGTTTGTTAACTATGTTAGCCTCACAGCTGAAGCAACATTTGGACAATAAAAATGTTTCTGTTGATTCGCTAAACCTGCAGTAATGTAAAAACCAAAAATGATGTGTAAATCAGATTTTTTGCTGAACTATTCCTTTAAAAGGACAGAGTGTGTTTCAGATATTCACAGTCTAGTTCTGACCACCTGGAGCTTGAGAGTTCCTCTCCAGTGGAGTCCGTCAGCAACAATACACACACTTTTCCGTCCATCAAAACACAGTACAAAGACCATACATATACAGACACATACAGCTCTGGAGCTCTGAGGTTTACAATCAGGAGAGAAATCAATAGTTTATTTTCAGTACCAGCTGAAAATGTGAAGAATAACATATTTTTACCATAGTTGCGATCACTGGAGAAAAAAAAAATGTAAATAAGCTCACTACGTGTTCTTCTTTCATGGTGAATGTGGGTGTTGTCGACTGAATAGATCCAGCAGAAGATGGTTTCATGCATCTAATGAGGAAAGAATAAGGATGTGTCAAGGTTGGTATTGATAATACTGAACTGGAAAAGAGGAAACACTTCAAATATTCAATCCTCAATAAAACCAACATTGACGATAGGGTCAATTGGCATTCTGTTTAATGGACTAGATGATAAAGTACAACTAAATAACACAACCTAGTGATTTCTCCTGTTCACAGAAAAAGCAAGAGGATTTTCCTGGCCATCCACAAAAACCCTGAAGTGTTCACTGGCAAACACTCAGCTGCTGCATGCATAAAGTGGACAAGGAGCAGTAGATTAATTATATCTAGAGAAAGGTTATTTCATTTCACTGTTATTAACCATGTGTTTAATATATGATTGACCTGTGCTTTACATTACTAAACGCTGTACACTTTGCTGGGTCATTGCTTATTTTCCTTCAGTATATATTAATTACAACTAATGCACTTGTTGCAATATCTCAACAGAAGGTGCTGCGTAAGATGCTGTTTTACTAAAAGCTGCTTGGTTGAACTTAGTGCAACATACACATGCAGCTGAATGAATACATTTAATTATTACAGGGCTAAGTGCTCCGGGCTATCACTCGCTGGCATTTAAAGGCTAGAAATCTTTTATAAATATGCAGTTATGCAAGAAATGACCTCTAACATTCAACTTAGTGCCACCATCTGTATTTTTGCAAACACTTGTGTAGTATATTCAGACACAAAGAGCTCTCTTCCTTTTGTGAAGTGCTCCTGAGCTCTAGAGGGCTTAGAGTACTGAGATACTTAGGGTTTCAATTGTTGCACAATATAGTATTACTGTAAAAACAGTCTACTTAAAAGGTTTTTAACACATTTAAAAACTATTTAAATTCTGAGCTTTTGCTAGTGTTGTCAGCCACTGTTTTGTTTCTTCATGTTTCGCTTTGAATCACCTTCTTGGAGCTAAAAATACAATTTCATGCCTGTCTTATCCTTCTCATATTGATTAGATTAAATTAAAGCAATTGGAACAAATGTTTTACTGCATACAAAGTGCCTAAGATACAAGGGGACTAAACAACAGAGTTTCAACCTCTTAGCATTCAGCCCTAGTATTCCACCAGTATACAGATCACTGCCTGATCATCTGGAATCATCTGCACCTGTTTCTTCACTCGTTTATGAATTAATTTGGATGGCCTTTGTTTTGCTTGTATGATTCATATGTAGGTCACTGTGTGTCTTAACCAAAACAGAAACTGGTCAGGTTCAGGAACTGGAAATGAGAGTCTTTGAAAGGAAGTCCTTCAGCAAGAGGAACTGTTTCTTACGACTACTTTTTGAAATGAGGGTTGGCTAAAAACATTATATATGTGAGGGGTATATTAACTGTTAGTCACCAGTTGATCATAGTGCAGTAAATGCATAAATAGTCAGAGCACTGTAAGAGAAAAATCAATCAATCAAGGCAAATTAGCATATTCAGTTCGTGATTCTTGTATTTGGATTATTCTTCCTCGAAATATTGCATTAATGTGATTCTGCTGACTACTGATCAAGTTTGTGAAGCCTGCGGTCAGGTGCTAGTGCAAAGTTACATGATTAAATAAAAGTTGTTTAAACAAAAAAAGGTTGTTATTGATGTAAATCCTATGTTTCTGAGCTAAAGTGTTTCAGACCAGAAAGCACTTGTTCAGGGCTGCTGTCAAGGAGCCTCACTGTGAAAAGCCATAACATTTAGGCTGGAACCTCTTCAGGGGGAAACCTCTTGGTTTCTCCCCACAAGTGATAAGGTGAATGGTCTTCTTGTGAGTATAAGACCTCTGAGAAGCTCCAGTTTATTCAGAGAGAACTTCCGAATAACTCTCCTTCTTAAGAAGAAATACAAGTCTTTGAATTGAGCAAAGAATCTTTTGTCAGTTTGCTGATTTTCTCAGCCACCATTACAGCACCTTAGTGTTTCTTCCATTTTGCAGAAACTTGATATAGTTTTACACAAAAGTGTGTGTTATTGTGATAAGAAATAAGTACAAATCGTCTTGAGATTATGCACTTCTGCATAATTACTCTTTAATTGCATGAATACATTTGGAAAAAACGTAAGTGTAAGTGTAGTAGTTGTGGCAAAAATAAGTTTCCTTAGCTTGTTTCACACAGCCAGTGTTCAGCGCAAGCAACACAGCAGGGAGTTTAGGGAGAGTATAATTAAAACAGGCTTATCTTTTATTTGCATCCACATTATTTGATTATTATCTCGCATCCATATATCAAGTGTTAAGTTGTCAGAAAGAGTCTGTGGCCTGAAGCAGATCGTTCAGTTACCTCAGAAGAGAAAGTTTTTCTGTCTCTTCATATTATTCAGATTACAGTGTAAACAAATTACATCATTCAGAGCGACTGAGGTGTAATACCTCAGATACCTGCAAATATTTCATATTTTCATATAAATCTGCTTGTTTTTTAATGCAAACCAATGTGCCATGCCTGAATGGTACACAGATATATTGTATGGACATATCAGTCTGTTTCCCAGGGTTTGAGCTAGGCCCCTTAGTTACATTGAAAGGCATTCTTAATGCTTTTGACATTTTGGACAACACCATGCTTCTTTGTAGACCCAATTTGAGAAAGAACATTTTCTATTCCAACAAGACTGTGTCCTGGTGCAGGAAGCGAGCTCTATAAAGACGTGCTGGAGGAGTTCAGTGTGGAAGAACTTGACTGGTCCACACAGAGTCCTGACCTCAACCCCATGCAGCACCTTTGGCATGAGGGAGAATATAAGCTAGGCCTTCTTGTCCGACATCAGTGCCTGGCATCATAAACACTCCAAAATATTGTGAAAAGCCTTCCAAGAAGAGTGGAATCTCTTACAGCTGCAAAAGGGAACCAACTCTAGCTCCATATTAAAGTCTATGTATTTGAATGCAATGCCATTAAACTCCCTGTTGGTGTAATCGACAGGGTCCCAATACTTTTGTCCATATAGTGTATCTACTAAACTTTAATCAGTTGGAAGTATTCTAGACTTGAAATTCTTTATTGTTAAACAATTCCACTACCAGTCACAGATTTATACATTTAATCCAAGTATGTTCACAATTTGAGTGACTTTATCATCCAGAAATATCATACTTTTTTGTTCATTCCCACTAACTAGCCTAATAAGTTATAATACGGATCACCAGACAAGTGTATTTAATGAACATTTATTGACATCAAAATGGAATGAAAAAGTCAATGAATGCATTTAAAATTAACAGACAGTCTAGAATTAAACACTGCATCACCACACGACCTGTTAATATGCTCTACAATGTACTTACATGCATTCTTATTTACATTTGCGGCATTAAGCAGATGCTTTTTATTCAAAGCGACCTCCATTCCCTAAATACAAAGGTCAGTCTCCCTGTGGCAACTGGGGTTTAAGGGTCTTGCTCATGAAACCAGTGGTGGTGAGCTGAGGGTTGGATTCAAACCCATGACCTCATGATTCAGAGGCAAATATCCAACCCACTAGGCCATCACCACCCCATGTTATATATTCTTTCCATCTTATAAAAGAAACTTGTTTTATTTAACATCATTTCATTTATATTTATAAATTATAAATTTATAAATATATTGCAAGTGTGTAGTACTGACCTTTAAATGATTAATTCCCAAGTCTGGGTTGTTTAATATGGGGGTATATACATAATGTGTCACCTTAGTTTGTGAGCCTATTCAGTACAATGTAAGAGATGTAGAGGTCGACGCAGCTTTTGAAGCAGTTATGTTGTTAAATGATGGAATGAGGAATGGTAAATCTGACATAGAGATTTCACAGCAATGTGATTTCATGGCTAGGGCAATGTGTTAATTAGATATATAGCTCCTATATTATTGCCCACAGGTGTTTTACTAAAAATGTATATGGTGACAATTCCAGTGGTAATTGTCTAAATTATTTTGATCATGTGCCTTCTTTCTCTCCTCACACACACAACTGTGTTACATTGGCACAAAGGACCAAGCCATACTATCAACAAATGTTATAAATAAAGGGACCTGTATCTGAGCTGGGCCTGCCGTATTCGAGGACACGGCCAAAAGTGGGCCACAGCTGAGCTTTCTGATTGTTTGAAAAAAATTCACAATATGGAAAGTGGCCAATGTTGTTGTTGTTTACTTCTTTTAGAGTTTTAATGCTGGTTCGTTTCACATGGGTGAAGCCATTTATAGGTCTGTAGAATTTTTACATGAAATACATTGAGTTTATTTAATGGACTCCGATGGATCAGGTTCATTTAATTTGAATAGATTTCCTGCACATATATGGGCTACACAAACAAATAATCAACGGACCAGCAAAATAACATTTGACTGTTTAATTAAATCAATTAAATTACATTGTTTCACATGGGCTGTAGCCTATAGGGCTATACTCAGAGCCAAACGCACGCGAAAATAGCAGCCAGCGGCACCAACCATGAATAATATGGCTTTATTATTGATAAATACACTAACATTAGCTGCCTCTCTCTGTTCGGTAGAAAACTACGTCTGATGTGCTACTACCAGCAGATGGTTGGTCTTCTTGATCAGCTTGTTTGGCCATCTTTTTAAAGAAATAGACCAACATGCGTCATTGCTTTCTTTTACTGGATGCAGGCAGCGCCCCCACAAGCTTGCAAGCAGGCAACATTCTTTCATGAGGGATACATTTTAAATATAATTTTATCTTATTATTTTACACCTGAGAGAAACCCATTCCCAAAAGGGCATTTATTTGGCCGTCATATAAATGTTTTAGAGCTTCCCCAAATTTTCACAAATCATGTTTTCAGGGGAACTCATGTCACCACTAGGGGAGCTATAGCTTCCCCTACACCCCCCTAGTTTGCATCCTGCACTCAGTTACAGCACAGTTCCTGTATACCTGTGGAAAACGCTTACGAGCCATCAAAAGTCCTCCAGCCATCAAATGTTCTAAAGCTCATTCCTTGCTCTATTTGTCGTACTACAAACAAATGCAATAAATAATTCTAGTATTCTATTCTAAATGCGCCGCACACCCGTAAACCATGAGACAGGCTTCGTGTAACTGCAACCTTCGTAGGAATAAGCGGTTACAGAAAATGGATAGATGGATGGATATTTTCATGCTTTGTACTGAAAGTGTATTGTAATCTTGCTATTTATGTCTACATGGCATGGCTTAGACATACAAATAACCCAACAATTAAATCTGAATCTCACCAATAAAAAAAATTCCCTCACTCTTACTCCAAAAAGCTGGATCATGGATATTCAAGCAGTTCACTTCAAAACTCAAAAAACTGTTCAAAAAGGACCTGATAACATTCAGCATAAAGAGTAAAACTTCTAGAAGAAAAAAAAACACTATCTTTGCAAAGACTCCATAAGCTTTTTTGACATTGATCTAATTAAAGACTTTTGGTTTTGTGTTTACTTGACACTTGACACGTTATTTTTAAAGCAAGGCAGTGCTTCCTCAGAGTCAAAAAAACTAAGTAGCTGAAAGTATCGTATCTCATTTGCAATGTGCAGTCTCAAAGCTTCCAGGCCAGTATCATTAAAAGCCCATTTTATGGAAATGTACATAAATATTCCTGAAAGTCTCCTTGTTTAACTGCTCAGTGTAAATCTGTCAGTCAAAGTAATGGCTGTTATTTGCTCTTCTGTGTCTTTTGTGTGCAGATTGTTATTCAAATTTAAAGTTAAATCGATGAATAAACAAGAGGGACTATAAAAGTAGTCTAATTAACCCTCCCACCACCCAACCCACCAAGAAGATCTCATTTTTTATGAAGGGATTTCATTTAAAGCATGTTCACAAATTACTTAATATACAAAAAAAACAAAATCTGTAGCACTCTAATAAAACATGCCCTAATATTAAATTCGTGATATTCTGGGGATTTCCCTTGTTGTGTTCCTCCCTTTTTTATAATTTCATGAACATATAAAATAGGAAAACCAGACCTGCGAGTGGGCAAAAAACTGGTCCTTACAGGATTCTCACATTACCTCCAAGTCTGTCAGGGTATTTAGCTCCACTCTTTCCAGCTATCTATCATGGCTGGCATTGTAGATCATTCATAGTCAGTTTAACCCTTTCCTGCAGATCAGAATATTCCATTTCCACTCATGTGTGCAGAAACAAAACACCATGTTGCGTAAATAGGATGAACAGCAAAATGTATACATAATTTAAATCAAAAGAGGTCTTTGAAATGATGTAAAATAAGCAGGTTTTTTCAACTTAACTGTCACTATTTGAAAATATTCTAGATTCTGTAATCCAGTTCAAATCTAATTATCATTTAAATGGATGCTCATGTTTTTCCAATTTTACTTTATTTCTATTCAACATCATTTCAAGCTACAGACCTATGATATCAATTAATTAATAAGAAACTGAAAACAAACACAAACATGAAAAAAAATGTTGCATTTATTATATTTAAACTAATGTGAGGTTTTTAAGGTTTTAAAATGTTTGCTAATCAAAAAAGGAAAATGATGTTGCTCAAAACAGACAAGTAAAACAAATTGAACTTCTATGCCTGTATGTGACCTTGTGATTATTTAATTGTTGCCTTATGCAGTAATACAGCATTACATAAGACAGACAGTCCGTCAAACTGCTTGTCCTTAACCAGGAGCTCAACCCAGGAAAGACAGGTTGCCAGTCCATCACTGGGCAGACACACACATTCACACCTAGGGTCAATTTATTATGTCCGGTTTACCTGCTGGGTTTGGCTTTGGACTTTAGGGGAGGGAACTGAGAATCAAATCCAGAAACTTCATGCTGTGAGGCAACAGCATAACCCACTGTGCCACCCCACGATCTTAGATGAAAACGAATGATTTGGCAAGTAAATGGTAAGTACACAGCCTTTTGAGGAGTTGAAGCATGGCCTACTGTCAACAGGGCAGCAGTTTATCGTTGGAAAACATAATGAATTGGTAAAATATGATTTCAACAAAAATGAACATTGTAAAAAATTCTAAACCCAGTGTTTGTTCTCATATTTGCCATTTGCTGTTTTGTGGGCTGGCGCAAACACTTGGCCGCTCTCCGGACCCCCTCCCTCTGTGGGTTTTCCCACCCACTTGTGGGTGGAGACTATGCTGAAGTTCTCCTTGGTCCAAAGATGTTGTGTTTTGTGGGTGTTTTTGTTCTTTAGGGGCATTATTAAAACCTCAGTAGTGGTAATTAATATTACATGTTATTTAAACTACAGTAACTTTGGTTCCATGAAACACAGGAATACCAAGCCACAGGAATACCTGATACTGCTTCCACAGCTGTGTGAGGAAAATGTACCATTTGTTGCACTTAAGGCACAGATCCATGCTTCTCGAGGTTTAAAGGTTGTGTGGACCCTTAAATACATTTAGCTTCAGATTTGGTACATGCTTAAAATAGTATGTTTAAGGTGCCGTGTAGCTGTAACACAAGACAGCTTGTGCCGTTGGAAAATCTAAGGATATGGTCTTTAAATTGGCAGTAGCGTAGCTGAATCCAAAGCATCCAAATCAAAGCAGAGAAGATCAGAGTGATAATGAAATATTCCACCAAGGGATTTCCAGTTCAATGAATGGCACAACCTTTTGACCATGTTAGACCCACAGAACTGTTAGGGAGATCTTAATGGTACACAGCAGAGTTTCTCAATACGCTTAATAACTTAAGCCAACATTGAGGGCTGCCCTAAAGGAATGCCCTTAGCTCTGCTCCTTTTGAACTGGCCTGACATTTGACATGGTTTATCTGACTAACTCCAAAATCCTACTTCATGAAATACTTCTAAAACTGTTCACTCCCACTTCTGTGAGCTGGAGACATTTTTGGTAAGCATAAATGACCTCTTCAGAAAGAGAAGATCTTATTAGAGAACAGTAATTACCAAAATAAATGGATTACTTACCCAGGCTGAATTACTTTGATGGGATATCAGCAGGGATATCAGCACTGTAATTAATAATAGTGTGCTGTTTTTCAACCCCAGACCTTTGAAAAAAAAATTTTGATACCCATCACTGCACATTCATGCAGTTTCTCAGAAAGATCAGATAGAGAATGAGCAGCACGGGTCTGTTCCAGAATTGAGGTGCCAGACGTCATGCTGAGCTTTGTTTGGTGTTGCTATGTCCCATAGAACCAAAAGTATTGTAATTTACATAACGTAATAATATTAGCAACTGCTACAGGGGTTTTTAAAAAATGGCGTCACATCAAATGAACACAAAGAACAAAGAATATCCAACTTTCCTTACTTTAGGTCTTAGAAACAAACTGAAAAATACACAAAATCTTTGAACCCAGTTTAACTTTCAGTTAATATTTCACCATTTAAATTTGGTAAATTCTGATTTTTTTTCTAATACACTCTGAGATCAAGTGGTCAGTACTTGGACACATACAATTGCATTGCAGGTAACAACAAATGGAGTTGGATTTAATTTGATAATGACAATAGACGGAGCATACTGAACAAATATTCCATTCTTTCACAGTCAGAGAATGTGTAAGAAACTGAAGGCAAGCTTTCCTCTCCTGCTGAGACTGCATAAGATTCCATCTGTGGGCTAGACAAAGGCAGACTGACTCTCTTCTTGTAAATCTTGGCCTTGGAGTGATCTGAAACATTAAAAAGGACCTTCGGTGCTGCCATCTGTAAGAAACTTCTTTACTAATGAAGGCGTTCTTTTGTTCCTTTTCCCACTGAAGGAAAAAATCCCACTAAAGCAGCTTATAGAACAACAGTGGACCGTAATGCCTCCCTTTCAGCTTAATAAGAAACTAAATGAAGAGATTTGGCTCAAAATGAATTGCTTGGAGAGATTTACCTCTAGTTCTTTCACAATTACAATTCCCAAACATTCCAAACCTATTCTGATTCCCTAAACCTCCTATGGCAACCGCACATAGTTACCAGTTAATTTATGCAAGTCACGTCCCCTGGATCAAAGTCCGAACTGAGTGTCAAGGTTTCAGTGCAAAAGTCGGGTCTTGGAGGTGTGAGTCTTTCTCACCAAAACATTCAACTGAGAGGTGTAATTCCACTCTCTCGGAGATAGAAAAAAAAAAGAGTTTGTGAACATGACAGCAAAGTGCATTCCGCTCCATGTCTCCAACCTCATTTCTAATATATTATCTCCAAAGGAAGGGATAGATTTGAGGAGAATATTTCACGGCAGATTCATCACGGACAAATCAGAGCACGTTGCAGCGTGGACAACCAGGTGTCCCAGAGACAAAAAACAATCATGAGTCTGAGAGAGGGTCACAGGTCAAATGGTAAATCAGTGTGTTAGAGAAATCCCAGCCCTCACCTGGACTGTGCTCCCCAATGTTCAGCCTGCGGTGCTGGTTTGTTCTTTGTGGTGGGTTCACACAAACACAGACACACACACACAAACACACACATGTCCACACAAAAATAGGCACAGAGTGAGAGGGAGAGAGAGAGAAAGAGTAAACTAAAGAAAGTTCACAGTGTATGTGTTTTTAACAGTCTTCTAATTTAAATGCTGCTATTTAACGACTGGAGGCCAGCCAGCCATTCCCATAAACAAGCAGCAAGATAACAGCTATCACCATTATTCTGTGTGTGTGTGTGTGTGTGTGAGTGTGTGTATGTGTGTGTGTGGGGGGGGTGTATTTGTAGGTGGCTGTATGTAAGAGAGTGTGTATTCAGCCGTTTTAGGAGAAATTCTATATGTTTGGATCTTGGCAGATGTTTCACACAGACTCAGAAAACTCAGTGTTTCATGAACAAAGTCAAACAATTCTACATCACTTTACATTCTAATAAATGTCTGCTGCTGCCACTGTGATCATAAGACACAAGTGTTAAATCATAGCACTGATGCAATGCTCTGAACATCATCATGCTAATGTAATTTAGGATAATCACAATTATCCACTTGAAAATAAATCACTTCTTTCTGCTTTTGCAATCTTGTTTTTTGGATACATAATAAAAAGAGACAATGATATTAAGCCAGTGTGAAAAAGGCTCAATTTAGTGTGCAATTATATTCTGCATTAGCTCATAATGTAGCACAAAAGGTCCAATTTTGTTCTGCAGCGAGTGTCAAACAATCCCTAATCTCTTAGTACACTGTAATCAAACCTCTTATTCATAATAATAATATAAAATATATATCTGTGCTACTTTTCGCTTACTGAAATGTTAACAGACATAGGCTTGGTATACATAGATGATAATGCGGTGGGGAGACTAATTACGGCTCTGATGCTGCTGCTCAATGAACTTAACTGGAGTTCGGATCTGAACACCACTGACAAACAGAATGTCATTTCAGGAATGATAAAAGAGGGATTTTGAAACTGTGGCGCCTGTGGAAATGGCCTTGGTGCATCTCAGAAAGACAGAGGGAAAAGCACGAGGGGGGGTCTACAGAATGTAAATACATTTCAAAGATTTGCCTCTAAGACACAAATCCTGTTTACATCTATTTGTAGTTTCATGAGGAGGAAATTTAGGCAGAGAGAATTAGAGTGTGAGAGATAGAGAAAGAGAAAGAGATAGAGAGAGAGAATACCTCATTAGTTTGAAAATTTTTACAAAGTATATAGTTCTTACATAAAGCTAGTAAGAATGAATTACCCATACAATTAGAGAGAATGCTGTAATAACTACATGCATTTCTGTGAGAAAGTGCAGTGTGATTGTGTGATGACTATAAAACCAGTGTTTGGAGAAAACCCTACAATGGTTTTATGCAGGAAAAAAGTTTTTGTTTGTAAAATACAACTAACAACATGGATAAGAACCAACAAACTTACTCTTTGTGTCTCTACATTTGGCTCACACAGACTTTGCATTTTGTCCATTTCTGGCTTCCTTAGACATGACTATCTCTCCAGCGCATATTTTGAAGGGGACTCAACCATTTGCTCTCTCTCCCCATATCTTATAAATCTGACTGTCAAATTCAGTTTTTAGTGATCGATACTTGCCCCTGGTCAACAGAACAACAATCCAAATACATATGTACTACACTGGATAACATTTTATATTAGAAATAAAGGAGCATTTTACTGACACTCTTATCCAGACCAACTTACAATCATCAGTTAAAGAGACGGGGGGTTTAAACCAGCGACATTGTGGTCATCAGGTTCACAGTCAAGTGTTTCACGCACTTGTTGTGGCAGATGTTTTGTAAAGGACTTTTATTTTGATATTTTGGACAGTGTATGTCTGTGTCTATAGTCACTGTGTTCACCTGTCCTGTATTTAGCTTAAGTGATTGTGGGTTTTGATTGGTTCTTGTGAGTGTGTGTGTTTATATTTAGGTTCTGTAGATTCCTTTGTTCGCTGTCATAGCAACCATCACTCTACCTATTGTCTCCAGCACGGTGTCCTTCTGTTTTGTGTCTTCTGTGTAATGATTTGAGTTCGGCCCGTGTGCCAGGTTTGTTTTCGTATTGTATTGTCTTGAGTCTGTGCCCACATTGAAATGCCATCTAAGAACCTGCACTCCGAGCCTCGCCTCACTCCCGTGCACCACCCGATGTGACAGCACTAGGGTACTATCACCCTCTACTGATGGACATTTTGGCTCGAGAACAGTTTAAACTTTTGCATCAACTTAGGTGAGAAGCAGCGTCTTTTTGACAATAAAAAATCACACTTATAAAACTTCAGAAGAACATTTTTAAAAATTACTTTCTGTTTTAATGAAGCTGCTGCTGCCAAAATGTATTTCCAAAAGCAATAATGCTCTAAAAAACAACCGATAGTAATAATGAAAAATCCTGTTCACCATGGATGCAGGGACGCAGCATTCATGCTGTGTAGATCTTTACTGTAACAACACTAGTCGGCTCAAAGCCGAACACACACACATGATTCCAAAGAAACTGCACCCATGTACTGCACTATAACCAATTAGTCGGCCTGAGGCCCACTGGGATAAACAAACAATGGTAATGAATAAAAAATACATACATCAAGCGTACAAACCATGCAAGCAGCAAATCAGATGAAATTCATATGAAAAATGCAACATAAATCTGTTGTTCTTGGCACTGTCTTCATTTGCAAATGCAGAATAAAGGAATCAACAGGAGTTAGTGTCAGATCAAACCCATCAGTGTTTTCTATCAGAGGAGGTTTGGTGCGGTGGACAGATGGTTGGGGACACGACAGTCTCTGCTGGTATAGCCGGGTTATTTGGTTTGAAAAGATATCACACAACAGATGCGAAATATCAACACCATGTGTCTCTTTTGGGACTTGATTTGATTGCCACGGCGAAAAAAAAAGGAGGCAGTAATTGTGCACGGAAATCAAACGCATTTTATTCGCATCTTAACAATGATGAAACAAAACTGGAGATCAAGATCATATTTTCTCAATATGATCCCCATGATTGCAGAGAGGATATACCACAAAGGGAACATTTTTCTATGGAAAAGCAGTTTGCAGTGTGTTTAAAATAAATTGTTTATTTGGAAAGACACCAAAGTGTGTGTATATGTGTGAGTGTGTGTAAGAGAGTGAGAGTGTGTGTGTTTTGCTCTTGTAGGTATCAGGAGGTTGCAAATGGGTTGCACCTTCGGCAAATATTCCCTGCTTGCCACCAGCAAATTTCTCCTTGGGAGATAAGCTATTATAATTACACAGATTAATCTTGTGTTACCCAGCTGCTCCAAAATCGGTTTGTCACGGTCGCGCAGGATTTTCATATTCCGTCCAGCAGAGTGTTCTGCTTTAGCAGGGCATCTCTCCCCAGACTTCAGAGATTGAGTGTCTCCTGCCAGACTTTGGTCTGAAGGTGAAGTGTGTAGCAGGGTGGGGGGGCGTAGCAGCCATTCAGATCAGACAGTGCTCATCTGCATCTGTGCCAGAAGAGCCGTACGCAAACGGGGCTGAACTCACATCAGTTCATCAATATGTAATTGATTGGCGCTGGTTCAGGTCCCCCTGACTGCAAGCCACGGGCAGAGAGCCCTGCCGCTCGTCAGGGAGAGAGTGAGTGAGTGTTTTCAGTGCCAAGTGCGCTGCTTTGTATGGACGAGAACACTTGTCCTTTCACTACCACTGCGGTTACAGCTGCATTCACTGTACATGCTATTTTCTGTGTCGCTTACTTTCCACTGATTGGAGCTTTGCTGAGAACCCACTGCAATAAAATGACCTCACATTCGCCACCAGTTGATTTAGTAAAAAAAAAAGAAAGAAAAAGATCTATACAAAATAAATATGAAATTTGCTTTAACTTTTAGTATTGGACGTCATACTGAGCTCTGTTTCTGTTCCTGTGTCACATAGAACCAAATGTATTATAGTTTAAAAAACATGTAATTATAATAACTGCTATTGGATTTTTAAAAATGTCACACACAAGTGCCCATAAAGATTAAAAATGTCCAATTTTATTTTAGCTTAAGTCTTAGAAAAAAAAACAGAGAACACACAAAATTATTGAACCCAGGAGGATTTTCAGGACCGGATCCGCATCTCAAGTTGATGATCAGGAGGGGTGGGTGTTGGGGGGAATGGGGGGGTGGAAAGGGCTAAAATGCTGGTTTTAGAATGTTTTACATTTTTAAGTGTGGTAATTAAATTTTACTTAAACACTCTTAGTTCTAATGGTTAATAGCAGTAAGCGTTAATAGGTGTTGTTTTGTTTTAATAAAATAGATAACAATGGGTTATAAATCAGAATCGTTTTTTGAAGAAACACCTTTGATGAAAATTCATTCCCATAAACCAACCAAGATGATTTACCCTTAAAGTTATTCCTCATTCACCACATAATGTCTCCTGTATTTTCAAATGGGGAACAGACTATTAATGACCAAAAGATGTATTGGTAAGTATCTGGACACTTCACAATAGCTAGTACACTCTATTTTCCAAAGAGGGACTTGCAGCTGAAGTTTTCAAACCCTGCTATTTCCTATGTGCTCCTAATTCTTCCTGACTTAAACCTGTCTCTCAGAGCTTCAGTGAGAATATTTCTAGCATAAAACACAAAGCACTCTGATTTACTTTCCACAGTTCCACAGCCACTACCATTTCTAAACCATACATCATGTGTTCCATATGCACCTGCAAACAAGTACTTAGATAAGATCTGGGGTTGAGTTAGGCGTTTGGTGACATTCAATTTGACATTCCAATGACATTTATATTTTTGGATCACTTCCAGGTCTGTGAGAGACCAGCTGGTAGAGGAACTTGATGAACACACGTTTATTTTACGGAGAACAAGAAGCATTTCAATGCCAATAAAATACAAAGGCTAACCTGGAAGACCATTTTCAATCAAGCATCCATATAAAACTATACTTATATAGCATCTGACCCTTTTCATATTTCCCTCATGTAAAAAAATAATAGGCTACTGAAACTTTTCTGTGGAAATTTGAACACAGACTTGCAACATTCCTTTAGCTCTTCAGAACAAAGGAAAAGACATGTCCAGCATGTTAACTGCCCTGGTAGGTTCTTTTCCTGTGTTTTTGTAGGTGACAAAACATTATTGCGTCTTTAAAAATAATGTAAAATGCATTTTTACAGTATATCACATCCTAAAATGCAACTCTTTACTAATGTGTGTTGTACTGAATTGTTGTTAAGGTGGTACGTTGTTAGGGTTTTACTAGTTTGCAAATGGGAGCACTCAGAAATAAAATGATTTTCATCAGAATTTGAGCAATAGCAATCAATAATCAATAAATCAATAAATCCATTTAGTGGCACATATTTCCAGTGGTAGCACCACTACCACTGGAAATATGTGCCACTAAATGGAAACACAGCAGCAGCTGCTCCAGTTCCAAAGGAGTATCCTGAATGCACAGCATTTCATGATGGACCGGAGATAATGGGTGCACCACGGTTCATGGGAATCCTCTATTGAGGATCAAAAATAAATTATTTTCCTGGAGCCATTAGGGTTCATTTTGCCTGATATTTGATAATGCATGTGGAAAGGAGGGCGAATGTGCAATGAAAGTGTTCTCTGTGGAGTACAATTACAGGTTTGCTTTGCAGGGGATAAACACGACCTAAAGAAAGTCTCACAAATAGTCACAGTTAAAGAAAGATAGGTCCCAATAATGCCCATGGGATGTCTTTTGCTCAGAGAAGTGAACCTAAAATGCGACCCGTGAAGACACTTGAGGAAAGGGCAATAAACTGGAATGCTGGATAGACAGACAGACAGGATGGACACTTCAGGAAAAGTAATACTGCAAAGTGAAGCCAGATCAATGGCCCAAATGACAATAAATTGGCAACAGAGAAAAATGTGAACTAAGGAGAGAAATCCAAGGCATGCAAAGCAAAATACTGAACAATAACCAAGTAAATAACCAAGAGGCTGATTGGGACGTATGAGGCATACATCCTTATTTTTCTTATCTACCCTGGGAGAGACCTGGTTTTCATTGCCCTCATCTGCTGTAATCCAGGAATGTTTTAGAGTGAATTTTGTAAAGCGATTTTTTGTCAGGTATCACAACCTAAACCAAGACAATTTCCAACAATTTGATGAATGGGAGACTACACCTTGAAAAAGTGCCATAAAGGGTTCTGTGAGGTGATACACACTTTTTAGTTATTTGAAGAGACATTATTGTAAAATAAATAGAGAAGTGTAAATAACAATTTAAAGTTATTATTCTTATAATATTATTTATTTTTAAAATACATCAATTTAATTGTTTTTTGGGGGAATCAAAAAGGTTTCTTCTGTGGCATTAAGAAGCCTTTTAGACAGCCTAATTTTTCAAGTCAAGTTTCATGATTGGTGCTCTTTATTCAGGTGATGACTATTGAATTGGTCACCTATGTGACCGAAGTTAAAAATCTCAAGTCTTAGGCATACAAATTAATTTGTTTGTAGCTCATTTTGTGACTTTTGTAGAAAACCATTATTTAAATCTTAAAACCCTTTTTATGAAGTCAGCCTTCAGGCTTTGAATAATCTGCTGGTGTCTTAACCTTCAAGGAGAGAAAGTGTGCACTTGTAATTGAATTGAGAGATGTTTTAAAACATCAGCGGAATGGAGCTGCAAGTGCAAAGCTCGTACTGGAGTGGCAAAATGCTGATCTATTCTGAAATGTACAATAAAGCTTGGTCATGTATTATTAAATGCAGCAATAGCTCATCCATTGTAGGTGTAAAGCAAAGCTTTTGAAAGTATTAATTTCTTGACTTTTGTCCAGATGTACACAACCACATCATGCACAGTGTTAGGACTACAAGATAAGGACTAATTTCTGGTAACACTATGGGACAGTTTTTCTATGTTTAAAATTTTTATCATTAAGGCAGTGGTTGGAAAAGTCATAATGGTTGAATGGATGGGAACTGAGTAGATGGAGAAAAATAAATATTGTGAAGATGTTGTCCGGGAATTTCCCATTCAGCCAGGAAGAATTGTTCTCAGGTGTCAGAGATTCATGGAAATGAACAACAGAGTCCCTTTTTGCTCAAAGATTCAGACAAAGATTTATTTGGACACATCTGCAGATGGAGGACAAAAAAAGGAAAAAAAGTACACAGAGACCGCAGTCATCTATGCCTCCAGAATCTGTTCTGAGTGAAAATGATTTTCACCTAACATCTCATACACAAATTTACGTAAGCACAGACCTTGTTTACTGACTTCTTCGGAGTTATCCTAGTCAAAACATACATTGTTATGAACAACTAAGAAGTCACTTCGACCCAGGACCCCTCGTTGCTAGGCAGCCAATCTAAGTATCCCTGAGTCAAATCTTATCAACATATGTGCTGTTTCTAACTATTTTCTATACTTACTTTAACCCTACAAGTAAGCAGCATATTCTTGGATTTTAAACTTACACCCCTTACCTAAGAATGTATACTCAATCAATTCTAGTGTAACTACATAAATCACAAATAATCAAACAGTGAATCAATGGATACAGAATAAAACTGAATCATTAAAAAAAATGAATCACATAAAAGAATAAATGCTGATTTTTCCACGACGGTGTGAATCCACTGGCAGTAAAATATCTTCACAGATGAATTGCTTAATTAAGAGGATATATGCCAGATGACTTTATGACTGTAATAAATTCAGGTCTGCTGTGAGAAGACATGCTGTTAAGGAATGGTTGACTGACAAGCATACACACTGAAACTCAATGTATCAGTGTGCATAACCTGATGAAAAAAAAAAAACATTTCACAGAATTTTCCCATTGCAGGTAATTAGTACAGGAAAATATCTCACCAGGGAAGTTACCAGGGGAAATTACGGTTTTAAGGATTCCTGACAGGAAGAGAATGAAAGTATCTCTGTATTTACAAGATAATAAAATGATACAAATGGTGTTACATTTGTGTAAGGTACAGAACGCAGTAGCAGTAGCAAACCATTAGACTCTATAGTACAGAGAAGTTAGCTGTGATGGGAGAGCACTGCTGTAGGACATGTTACTGAAGTAGACTATTCTTACGCACACCGGAAAATATGGTGTGGGAGAAAAGGGGCCAGATAGCATCCATTCTTTAAACATAGGAGTGAGTATGAGTCAGTTAGGTTTTAAATCATAGTCTTTTTATGATACTTGCAGAGAGCTGTCTGATGCAACCCTGCTGCAAATGGATCAGATCACTGGGTGCAGAGGATCTACCTGGCCCACTTTCGCAAAAGCTCCAAGATGATTTTAGCTCTTAGGGAGAATGTTCAAGGTGAAACTCTCATTGCTAATGTAGCACAGTGTTTAATTAATGTATACACTGTGTATTTCAGCCCACTCGGCCCAGCCTCTGTCCAAGGATTCTGCTAAAATTAGCATATTTTGTGGTAAACTTAACTTAACTTTGGGGAAATCTTAATGTTTTAAACATTAATTTTTGCCACCCTGGGATTTGTTAAATGAAGCCTTAACACACATTCAGACCATCTTTGGATTGAAGTGAATGAAGGTTTAATAGGTTATATATGTAGCGCCCCTAGTGCCAACAAAATAGCTCTGACCCATCGAGGCGTGGACTCCCCAATACTTTTGAAGGTGTGATAGTATCTGGCACCAAAATGGTAGTAGCTGATCCTTTGAAGCCTTTAAGTTGTATGGAGCGGCCTCCATTGCTCAGACTAGCCCATCCATCACATCCCACAGATGCTCGATCAGATAGACATCTGTGGAATTTTGAATCCAAGGCAACATATTGAACTGCAGTGTGGCAGGGAACATTATCCTGCTGCAGAGGTTAGGGAATACTGTTGGCTTGAATGGGTGTACTTGGTCTGCAAGTATGTTAAGTTAAGTGGTAAATGTCAAAGAAGATATATATAAATCCAGGACCCACGTTTTCCCAGCAGAACATTGCCTAGAGCATCACAGTGGGCTTACTTTCTTATCTTAGTGCATCCTGCTGCAACACACACACAGCTGTGCACATGATGTGAAAGTAAATGTGATTTACTAGACCAGACCACCTTCCATTGCTCCATGGACAAGTTCTGATGCTTACATGTCTATTGTAGGTACTTTAGGTGGCGGAGAGGGGTCAGCATGGGTGCTCTGATTGGTCTGCAGCTCTGTAGCCCCATAAGCAACAAGGCTTGATGCATTTCGCATTCAGATACCTTTCACTTTTATTCAGCATGAAATCCCAGACTTTTTTCAGCAATTTGGGCTACTGTCATTTTTCTGTGACTTAGTGTTCACTGACCCTCTCACCGGTTGTCCTTCCTTTGGCCACAGCATAACCACTCAAACCTGATATTTTGTAAATGCATTGACACATTTGCCTAACCATCAAAAATCACCCCTTTTAAAGTTGTTCAGAGCATTAGTCACTCATTTTCCTGCCTGGAACACACTGGCAACTTGCTGCCTACCATTTCCCACCTTGACTGGTGCCACTGCAATGAGATAATCAATGATGTAGTGATTGCATCAGTCTGATTGCATTTAAGTGTTCAGTGATGTTTACGAGCTATTGATGACCATTCCAAAGGAACCAATGACAATAAATTATACACAGAACAGATATTGTCAAGATGACTAGAAAACAAGGAGCCAGTGACAAACATACGGCTGTGGACAAATAGCACAAGTAAGGCTTTCCAAAGATAATGTACAACCACAGGGACTCATATAGGCAGGTGTAACTTAGATAACATCACACGAGTGATAAAAAAACAAACCGGTCCATTGAAAGGAGGCGGAACGGGGCGGAGCAGCTAGGGCTTCGGTCATGGCGACCATGACATAGATTAAAATCCACAAGTGGTTTGCACTGAAGGGAGGTGGAGCAGGGAGGAGTAGTTGAGGTGGTCGTCATGGCAACAAGGACATCTGACGTTAGACCTGAAAAGGAACTGAAGCAGATTCACAGTCACTCTTTGAAGCAGTCAAAAGTCTCTTTAAATGAGTATGAACTGGGAAGATGGACGATAAGCCAAGCCAATAAGGTGGCAGCAAACAGAAAACAAAAGATGTGTAGTGTAAGTAAAACAAATGGGACCTGAAACATACTGAGTAAGCAGCACAAAGGCATGTTACCGAAGCATATGTCTCTGTCTCTATTGAAATAGAATACCAATTGAATAATCCTCAGAGCAGAGGAAATACAATAAAAATTCTCTCCTCGTAGCTGAGGAACGCTACCTTCACTTCACTGTTCTCCATCCATTTCTAATCAAGTTCAAGAGATTATTTGGTCTTTTGAGATGTCCCCATGATCTTCATAGTAGACTTGAAGAATCTGTTGAGATGTTGAGAAGGCCAAACAGAGAATAATAAATACAGACATACAAAGAGCATAATTTGGATGAGGTTAACCACTGCAAAGCTGAAGAATGCTAACAGCCCTGAAAGGCTGCCTCCTCTACCATTGTTGCTCAAGGCTATGCTTCTATAAGCTAAAGAACACTGAGTGACCACGAACGAAAGAAATGGGATAGCAACAGTGAAAGAAGCTGGCTTTGTGTTTATGTGGGCAGCAAAAAAGGTTTTGGTGTGTAATGGTAACAACAAAATGCCAAGGAGAACTTATGTGTTTAGAAACTTTCTATATTTTGCACTTCTTTCACATAGTCTCATCAATAAAGCGTTTATTGACAACGTGCAGAGATGCAGCCTTTATCAGGAGTCTCTTTCAGTACTTTCATTGAACTTTGACCTCCCTTGACTTGAATGTTCATATTCAGGAGATCAATAATGGAAAATGAATCAAACCTCTCTTTCAAATATACAACCTCAGAGAAGATTCCAAATGTCAAGCGATGTTCTTTTCCTTTACAAATTCAGAAAGGTGATTGACATTCTGCCACAGAAAAAAAGCTTCTTTAACATGACTCATCAAAGAAACTCCTATCTACACTCCTTTTTCTGGAATCGTAAATCTAAAAAAACTACATACATCTGAACAGTCTCCTATGTAGGAAGAGAAATAAATCTCATCCTGCCATGCCTGGTGAACGTAAAGTCATTTTTATTAAGATAGTTTAGCATCTGAGTGTTGTCAATAGAACATAAGAAATTATCATATTCATAATTGTATGAAGAATGAGATATAAAATTCCACACCTACTTTCCAGAGGGCATAGTGGTAATAAAGCTTCGATCAGTATAGAACATGATACGTTTTTCATTGTTTACTGGGTTTCATATTTATCACACATGGTAGCCATAATGTGGCAGCCATTTATGGACTGATAGATTGATCCTCATCCTCTGTTAGCGAATTGTTAGTGTGTATGTAATCAGCAGTTCACAATGTTATACTGTAGAATAATAAAGTAACAGTAATATTACAGTATACTATGTAGTGTATCTGCTACATAATGAGAATACTAAAGCTTGCAATGCTGCACATATTGTTGTAATTAGCACATTGCGGCATTGAACAATATTGGATATTTTGGGCAAGCACCCAAAATGACCAGAGATTATCAGTCCTAAATACAGGAGTGGACAATATTTAATACTGTCACTTTACACTGTTTTGACTACAGTGTTTTATCTTCATTTATTTAGTTTGTTTGTTTACCGATCTAAATATGTATCTATGATATTTATATCTACCTGTCCTGCTGACTCCAGCATTTTGTTTTCAGAGTATTTTTACTTTATATAATATTTTTAATAGTTCTATTCTTGGTGTCCGTGTGTGTCTGTGCAGTTGTGGTCTAGGCGGTTTCATCCAGAATGAATAAAGTTGTATCATTGAGGAGCATTCTGTTGAAAATAATGTGTTATATGGCAGTAAAGTGTTATAGTAGTACATAGAGTATCACTGATTGAGATCGCAATATTAAATCCAGAATTATCAACAGCCCTCTTAATTTTACACTGTTTCAGAGAAAGGTCTCTTAAGACTTACATTTTTAGACTTACACTTTTTTGGCACTGACCTGTTATGTAATATAGGTTTTAGAACTTTCTGGGGGATCTTGGACCAGTTTTCCACATGGAACATGGGTCTTCACTCTTGAATTGTCCTAAAACTGACACATGCTACAGGTTCTCAGTGGGGTCTAGAAACTAGGAGGGCCTTTGTGAAATTTGAACCAGACGATGTGTTCTTGCAAATATTTTAGCCTTCTGATAAAGAAAAATGATTTAGGGCACAAATCTCCTTGTATTTAGTGGAATCCATTATGCTTCTGGATATTCATAGCAGCTCTAGTACACCAGCAGCCAACAGTCACAAAAGTGTATTTTACAGTAATATAATTTGCCGTCTTTGCTCACATAATGTGACAATAGCAGACATGACCAAAAGTTTAACGATCTAACCATTTCACACAATTCCACCTGTAGTTCCTATGACTTTTTTAAAGTTCGAGTGCTGAAATTTGTGGCTTCTGTCATGGAAATCTTTCTGAAAGCAGATTTAGATGCTTTTAAATTCCAAAAATCACGTAAAGTGTCCAGTTCTGATATGCTGGGATGCAAATTCCTATCATTTTCATTGTAATATACTTTAATGTATGACTCACGCAGCAAGCAGCACAGGCAGAGATACTATGACCCAGTTCAAAGCTCTACTTCAAGCCTGTAGTTATGAAAATGATAGTTTTCCATTTTCTTTCTCAGCTCAGTAATCACTGCATAGTTTTTACGGCTGTTCAGCCCTGATCCTGCAGCCACATCCAGAACTGAGCAATCAAATAAATAAATAAAATAATACACAGATGAAACTGGAATAAAGATTACATATGAAGGGAATGAAAAATGAACATGAAGTGCCAGCTGGCTATTGCTCATCACAGATAAGAGGTTAATCAGGTATCCAGGCAACCCAAGCAATCCACAATGTGCAATAATCGGCCAGTGGCATTTACAGCGTCAGTCGATACACGCCTGTTAGTCAGACGGCAGCATCGATACATAGAAATCATGCCTAGATCATTTAGCTTTTTTCTATAGGATTAGACTATTGTGTCCCTTTGTTATGTTGCCTTATTTTTTGTCATATTTTGCCTTAAATCTCCAGCAACAATATTATAATCTTCGTAATTGCATTCATGGTATAGTCATGATCCATTAAGATGCATTTAGAGTTATTGTTCCTAAAAATCATAGTAATATATTTTAAATAATCTCTAAGCAAAGTGTCATGATTGTCAAGCTTTACTGTCTAGCGCATATCGTCTTACATAGTTTTTAATTTAGATTTATCTGATTTTGACTGAGGTATCTAAAGCAATCCAGTAAGAAGATTAAAAATGCATTAAAATATTAATGTGTTCAGTGTTTGGAGAACATCGTTGAGTGCCTGGGATTAATTTGATATCTCTTATAATATGGAGGTTTGATAACCTCAGATTCATCCTTAAATTAATGGGAACTGTATTTATTCACGCCACCAATCGCATGGAGGTAGCGAGTACCTTTGGCCTATAATATGTCAGTGTAGACTCTTGTTGATATCACTGGGGATTGGCTGATTATTTTATTAATGGCTTATAAATTCATTGATCTTTTTTACAAATGAAACATTAATCTGTGGAAAACCTCCGTGGTACAGTAGCCTCCAATTAGTGGTATATGGATGTGCCAAGTATGTGAATTTCTAAGACAAGCATTTCAACCCTGAGATAGTTAATTATCCATGATCCAGTCTTTCTATTTGAACTGACAGTTCAAAAGGAATAACAATTTAGTTCATATGTCAGTGCTGTGCTGGAGTCAACAGAGAGCATTGTGAACGGTTGAAGAAAAAGCTCCTGAGACATGTGGCTGTAGGAGCAATCACGTTTTTCTTAAAGTAAGTTTCAGCTTGAATTATACCTTAGTGCACCTACTTGTTTTAGGACAGAAGAAGACTCAAAGGATATTTAAAGGAGATTGCAAACTGATTATAATTGCCTTAACATTCTTGACATCTGTTCCCATGAACATGACACATTGCCCAGGAGTGACAGCTGTAATCTGGTTATAAATGAAGCACATATGACTCACTACCGAAGAAGGGTAAATTCTTATTTAGTTAAGTTCGTCAGTTGGCGAAGGTGAAACCTGTGTAATGAGTTTGCTCTCTGTTTGATTTATGCCTGCATTACTGGAGACATGCAGCATTTGTAGCCAAATGAAGTACTTGATGCCTTGTGTGCAGATTTTTTATAGGGCTGTTTTGTAATAGATTTAGTCTTTCACGTTCTCGCTCATTTAGACTTTTGTGCCATTAGATCAGTAAATTTTTAGGTTTTTTATTCTTTAAATAGTTTTTTTTTCTCACTCTAGGTCTGCGAAGGCGCTGATATTTTACTCTTACAGCTCAATTAGCAGCTGCTACAATCACCTTCCTTTTGACCATGGCCTCCTGTACAACAATATCATCATAATACAGACATCATTAACAGATGCTGAACTGGGTCAAAGTGCCAGTATGTCACCATATAGAGCACAACTCTCTGCAGGACTCAAAGCCACACGGTGTGCAACATGATGCATTGTTGCCAAATATGTTACCAGGCAGATCTACTCCTCTGGTCCATTCAGGCATTTTGTATAATGACACAATGGTAGTGTGGGCCACACACTGACACGCTGACACACACTGATACACACTCTTAATCAATCCAAAATTTTATGCCAAAATACATACAGTCCGGACTTTCTATGCCAAAGATTGACTAACCTATCAAATACTGAGAAGTAACTGCCGGCTACCACCCCTCCCCCCTCTGATAAATCTCCACAGAAAGGCCCTGCAGAGTGCTGAACATCAAGCTAGCCTCCTTTGTCTGTAAAAACAAAAATGGGACAGAGGATTGGAGGAGTTTAGGCTTGCTATCAGCAAGGCCAGGCATAGAGCGGTAACAAAATTCTGACTTGAAAACAGCTCAAATGCCCTTCAGAAAGATTCATTCAAAAAGCCCCGAGCGGTAACTGCTTTCTAAAGAGAACACACATGAAAAAAATGTGCTATACTGCAAAAGGTAGAGAAAATACAGCACGTTAGATATATTTTTTTCCAGGAGAACAATATCTGCACAGGGAAACAGCAAATCACTTCGACCAACAGCCACAAACAACTCTATGGCGTTGTGTGATGCTAAACCTACTAAATGATGAAATCCTGCAGAAATCACCTAATATTTTTAAGTGGGCATAACAGGTAGAACTTTTTGTAAGCACAAACAAAAGTTTAAACAAATCCTTTTTTTGACTGAGCATTGTCTGCATTACAGTTAGTTTGTGTAGACTATTTTAGACAAATGGAAAATTCATTTGTGGTCATGATTGTTTCTTGAATAAAATGCTTACATCCACTTTAATTGCCATCCTTTGGTTTAGTGAGCTTCCGTTGCCTTTAAGTGAATGTCCCTTTAAGAAAGGATAATAGGACAAGGAGAGAATTTTTTTCAAAAAGTGCCTATATCACAGCTTTCCTATCACCATATCAACCCTAAATTCTGCAGAATACTATATTATATTCCAATGAGTATCTGTAGTAGTAGGATATGGATTCTCTCCTAGGCTTTTGATGAGACAAGGAATTTCCTGGTGAGATTAATATTTTGCCATGTATTAGATATGGATGAGACTATTTTTCTACACTTCAGAAGAGACTCCACATATTGGGCACATGCCAAAATTGTATTATCGTGATTTCATTTGTATTACATTATTATGTTTAAATCTCTGCTCAATCTACTGAATACACCGAGCAAGGGTTTGACTTCAAAGCACATCAGTTAAGGATTTGCTTTTAAAAATGTCCACAGAAATTACAGCTTGGACTTTGATTACTCTGCATCACTTGTATTCAGATCACTTATACCACATGCCATTGGTTAGCTTAGAATAAATGTGTTGTTCTTCTTTTCCAGGCACACTTTGCATGATTGTTTGTTTGGCATGGCATGACCCCCCCTTTGTAAGATCAACACATAAATTCATGTTGACATATACTTTAAGATTTTATGTAAAGCAACTTTGAGTATCTTTAAAAGCGCTCTTTAAATAAAATGTATTATTATTATTATTATTATTATTATTATTATTATTATTATTATTATTATTCTTATAAACCCACTCCACCAACTCCACTCACAACATAAACCCACTCCACTAACTTCACCCTCAACACTTCACTTACAAGAGAAACCCACACTGCTGACTGAACCAACAACAAAACACCCACTCCACTAACTCCACCCACAACAAGAACCCTCACCACTGACTCCAGCCACAACATAAACCCACTTAGTTAACTTTGCCAACAGCATGAACACATTCTGAAAATTTCTCCCACAACGTAAACACACTCTGCTGACTCCACCCACAAAATTAACTCACTCTGCTGACTCCACCCACAACGTAAACCCATTTTGATAACTTACAACATTACAAACTCCACTATCAACTCCCCTCAAATCAGTTTGGCACTATGTCTGCAAATCTGCAAATTTCTTCCTTATAGTTTGTTGTCAGTAGGGCTGCAGAATTCCAAGAAAGTTGGAATGAACCTGAATTAACAGAGCTACATGTTTTTCTAACAGAATATATAGTTGGTGAACACTGTACTGCAGCCAAATCAAAATTACTGCAAGTACAGTTGCATATCTTTGCTATTCCTCAACCACAGGCGTGTAGCACATTACTCACTGCAGGGCTACAACCTTCCTACATGCACTGGTTATTCCTCCATCACATATAGAATTATTAACTAAAGCTACTTTATTTGAGCCCACAGTACAGATACAGACTATTGAAGCTACTCGTTTGAGCCCATGGACTACATTAAGTCAAGCAAGTTTTGATGGGATTATGAGGTTGGTAATATTTGTTCTGGGGTGTATTCATACAGTAACTAACTGGTAACTGGTAAAACAGATATGCTAAATGCAAACAAGCTAGCAAAATTTCATTAAAGATACTAGCTTATCAGGATGCTAGCTAGTGTAAATGTGATACTTTTTGTCCATTTGTTCAGCTAAACATGGATATACCTGCACTGCATTGCATTAGTTTTTTATACATTTTTTTGTCATTATATTCAACAGAAAATGCCATGCACACCACCCAGTGTGTGGAGGCATTTCACATCAGTTGATGGTGATATTTACACAATTCGTACCTAAAATTCCAATCCAAGGTTTCTGCAAATGTACTGGAAATTTACCAGGAATTTTTTGGCCCTTCTGCAACACTAGTTGTCAATTAAAGTATTTAAGTTTGAGAACCAGTAGTTATTATAAAAATGGCCATTTTTAGTAAGTAGTGGTCTAGTGGTCTAAGACTTAATAAATATTGTTTATTCAACTATTATCCAGTCATTAGATACCTTAGTTAGAGCTCCTTGGTAGCGAATAGAGGCGTTTTAGGTGTTATTGCTCCTGCACAGATCTCTATTAATTACAAAACAGTATTATAAAGTGTTAGCAGTCATTTGCCAATGTCACGGTATGGCCTTTTCTTTGGGGATTTAAACTCCATTCCTTCACAAACTGTCGTTTTGCAACCAGATATTCTACAACGTGCACTAAAGGCAAACCTGGCACCAGTGCAATTTATTGTAATGCTCTTATCTTCAGCCTTTCACTGTGATACAAATGCAGTCTACTGTTTAGAATGACACTGAGTTGCGTGGTTATGTCAAAAGCTTTCAAAGGATATAGAAGGAAAATGGCACCGAAGTTCCTCAATGGATTAACCTAAGCTTAAGGATAACCCGTAGATACATTCTGACAGTTGTAAGAGAATGTGTCTCTCTCTCTGTCTCACATAGTGCATGCCAGAAGACACACAGAAAGCATTAGAGGTCAGCTTCAATGCTGAAGGACAGTATTGAAGTCGGCCTCCTGTCAATCATGGTGTCCACCAGTGAGACACGGCTCACAGTCGGTCCTTTCACCTTCATTTCAGAAAGTGAGTTCAGCTGAGTTCTCTTCTGAACTAAGGACAATTCAGCAGGTTTTGTGTGAATTTGGGATGTTTACATTGTGCAAATAATTGATGTAGCATTTTAGCCCCCTATGCTAGTGAGTACAAAGTATACAGGCTATTGGCTCAGTTTAATAATTCATCACTATATCTGATGGAATAATATGCAAATTCAAGACATGTGGTAAAAATGCAGGAGGGTCTGCTTTACCCTGTCACTGTCATGACTGTTTGTCAGGGAAAATATAAATTAGTTTGGTATCACTAGCCACTGTGAAAGAAATCAGGAATGACCTTAAAATGGTGAGCAAACAGATAAATGACCTCCACCCCTACATTCAGGAGTGTCTCTGACATTTCATAAAATTTGCAGCTCGAGGACTGTAACTCCTGGCTTTATCTCACCATATTTTCCTCAAGTAATTTTTTTCCTTTGGACTGCTTTAATTACCATGCCCTGGGTTACCTCTGGAATAAAGCAGAGAATTTAAAGAATGAAGGGAAAAAATCAGAATGTTGGCATAGGCTAGACTGCTGGGTCTCCTTACGAATGTTCCTGGACTGGGATGAAGTCTTCTCTCTCTCATTTGCTTTAAAACAATGTGTCTGTTCCTGAGGGCATGCTGTCCGAGTTATTTGATGTTTAAATGGGTTGGCTCTAAGACGTCTCATTTAGAAATGCTTTCAGAGGTTTTGCTAATGAAATTGGCTCATAGGTAACAGTGACTGGGCTTTGTGTGATAATGACGGGAGGAAAACAGAAAAAGTGTAAGTAGAAAATGGACAAAGGAAGCGAAAGTGAGCAATTAATCAAACCAAAATCATTGTTTATTATTGTCTGGGGAACATTCCGTTTGAATTTAACTCATGAGAAATACGAGCATGAGATCCAAACTGTGGATTTTGAAAATGTTCCAATCAAAGGTGGAGGTGATTGGGACTGTTCCAAGAGGTTTATTCAAGCAGGTTTTTTAGATGAAATGGTAAAATAATAATAATAATAATAATAATAATAATTTAAAATAATTATTCAGCCAAGATGTCTAATTAGAGGACAGAAATCATTTTTGAGTAGATTTGCCATTCTATGAAAATCAAAGGGTGTGTGAGAGGGGAAAGCAAATAACTGAACTTTTATGCACTGCCCTCTGTTTAAAAGAATATTTGAATATATAAGAGGACAGTTCTATGTTCAATACTACTTCTTCTTTATACATGATTTGGGAGTGGTACACTACCTACTTTTTGATATGGCACTTTATCCTTGTGACAAATTATCACAACAAACTGAAGTGCTCAGAGAATAATATTTATTGTTATTAACAATTGCGCATAAGGAGAAGTTCAAACACAGAGAGGTTACAAATGTACCCCATTTACTTAAAAAAAATACATTTTGTAGATTCTGATTACTAATATGACTTAAAAATAACTAGTAAAGAAAATATTGGACATTTACTAACATTTATAACATTTATAATAGCTGGAACTAATGTATTCTTTAAGATCATGTATATCATTTGCTGGGCCTCTTTCTGTCTAAAACATAAAAGATGATTTTAGTTGTTGCATGCATTCAAAAACCTGTTTTTTTATATGAAAAGACGTCTTGTTGTTAATAAAGCTGGGGAAGTCTATTTAGATGACATCATATTTGCTTGCAAATCAGTCTAGGAATAACCAAGTGAAATGTAACTGCATTTCATCTATGGACAGCTGGGAATGCATTTGAGTCTACTAATGAAATACATCATTCTTGCACTGCAAATATAGATTTTCTCAACTGAGCCGAAATAAATTGACACCACATCTATCAATGTTATGAATATGTCAGTCCTGCTAACATACAGGAGAGGAAAGAAGAGGAGGGAAGGAAATCCCTATAGCATCCATGTCAGTTTACTTTAGATTCAGGTGGAATTCAATGTTTGTATATCAAGGCTGGTCTTACTGGGTCTATTCCATTTGCTAAAAAAATGTTATCTGGGCTTTTATATTGACTTACAGAAGCAAATTGAAATTGATGGAACAGTTTTCTATCGACATGTGGCATCTGTTCACATATGCATGAGCAGCTAAGCCAAAACAGATTTCTTTATTAATGGACTGACACAAAACTCCATCAACAACTAATATCCACTGGCACCTGGTTGAGATTGGATTTTTACATTAATGTCAAAACTCATTTTAAGCGGACCATTGCAAAGGTTCCATTCTCAGTGTGGGGTGTAGATGCACACATGCTGTAAAGAGAAATAAAAGTTTGAAAAAATGCATGTATAGCTAAAATATCCTCTTAGAGTTAGCTATACACACATTAATGTACAATTTAATTTGTACCACAGGCAATTAATGTAGCCCTGAACTACATATATGAAAAATTGAAAATTAAACTTTTGGATTGAAATCTAAATGTTTTATTGGACCATCAAACATCAATTAGTGAATATTAACTATCCATGAACAAGTTTAAAATGTATGGGTGAGTATAATACTTGTTTGCTCACTGTGTAAGGAACCAGTACATAAAATTTCGTCCCAGTTATTTCGAACCCAGAAAGTGCCAAAGGCTCGCATTTAAAGCGTAAGTCTGCTGAGCCTTGAAGGATCCTGAGGTATTACAAAATTATAAAATACTGCCGACTAAAAGATGACTTGCTGTTGGTTAAGACAACACATTGTTCTTTTCAATGAAAATCCTCATTTAGAAAGCTGTGCAGTCAAGGACTAGGTTCAGTCGTGTAAACAAAACGTTTTTACCAATTGCTGTATACTAACTTACTTCACACTGATGGTGAAATGGGACTAATCATCTACATGGACAACTATATACTGTATCACCATGAGCAAAATCAATCCCAGAATTACTTAAACAGAAGTATGACCAAAGATATCTGTGTCCAAATATAGAATCCTCCATGAAGGAGGAGTGCCTCCTTTTTCTAGATAATTGTACGCATTCAAATTTGAGAGGTAAGAATGACTGATCATCACTTTTACTCTGATGGGAGATTTTGGTTACTTATTAAAATGAATCCATGGGATTCTAATGTAAAGGTCAAATGCAAATGTGTGAACAATACAGCAGCTCTGCAGACTAAAACAGAGATAGCAGGAGTATGCTGAGGTGCATAGAAATGTCCTTCTGGCACATGACTCATAGTGCAGTCATCGCTTAATTTTGCAATATTAACACAGTAACGTGCACAGAAAACTTTCACATTATATGGGGTGTATTTTCAGTGCATGCTGATTACCCATGTACTCTGTGTTTAATGACATGTACTGTATTCCTTAAAACTATCACTCCCTGTTTTGTGAAGTCTCCATTTCCTGACATTGTCTCAGATTCATGTTTGTGTGTAATACTACTTTAATCACAATTGCTTGTTAGGAGACTCAGGATCTCATTTCTGCATAGTTGTAAAAATGATTGAGTTCACAGCAGTTTCATTCATACCTAAATCATCAGATTCCCCATGGAGTCCTTTCATAGGTAAATCACCAGTTCTAATATATTTCTGTTTAGGTGTAGTAACATAAATTGTCATTTTTTGACCCTCTAAATTTAAATATACCCAATAATAACTTGTGGTAAATGCACTGGATGTGTAATTTACTGTAATGTATAGCACGCATGACAATAAGATACTTTATTTAAATGGTTCATTGAAGATGCTCCATAGATGCACACAATATCAGTAACATTTTAATAATATCTGTTTAATGTACCTGGACTTCATGTTGTATATAAATTATTCTTTCCAATCTAACCCCACACCTTTAATCTAATTCTAATCCTCAACCTAACCATAATGCAACTGACAGTCTATTAAGTTTTACCAGATATTTTGCAAGCGATTAAAGCATGTGTGAATAATCTAAAGTGGGAAATAAATGGTGAGCAAAAGTTATACACAACAGCAAAGTCATTTAAGACACCATATTAAACAAATGGAAAGGGAGATAAAAGAGGTAGAAAACATCTGTATGAGAGCAGGAACTTATACTGCTGGCTAAATAATCGTCAGATAAAAAGCTTCAGATCAAGGCTGCGGGCTGTCTGTCTTCTCAGATGTGTGGCAGAGATAGTTTGAGGGAAATGAGTGAAAGACAGGCCTGTGGCCTCTTAAATTACACTGGGAAAGTTTTTTTTCCTCAAGCAACTGTTCATATCTCACAGAAGTATGAATGAAAGCCCACAGCTTCAAATAGATTTCAGTCTGAACTAAAGGAGCACTGGTTGGTGACGGACTGCATACAGCAACCTGTCAAAAACAAATGGACTTTGGGAAAAAATGGTCGGCAACTATGCAGACAAAAGGATATGCTGTTAAATCTGAGTTGAGTTTTTTGACTAATTATAGCTGCCTTAATTACCCCAACCTATAACACACACATCACAATATACACATATATACACAAAAGAGCCATAACATTAAAACCACTGACATGTGAACTGAACAGCATTGATTATCTCTTTACAGTGGCACCTGTCAAGAGGTGGGATTTATTAGGCAGCAACGAAACAGTCAGTTTTTGACGTTGATGTGTTGTAAGCAAGAAAAATGTGCAAGCGTAAGAGTCTGAGTGACTTTGACAGGGGATATATTATGATGGTAATACAACAGGGTCAGGGCAGCTACAAAATGGCAGGTCTTGTTAGGAAGAGATGGCACCAGGCTGAAATATGAGAAAGAGGCAAGCCAGTGGAAGCGATGTGATGCTCTGAGCAATGTTCTGCTGGGAAACCTTGGGTCCTCCACTCACGTTGATGGTATTCTGATATGAGGCACCAACCTAAACATTGTTGCAGACCAATTATACATCACGGTGACAATATTCCCTAAAAACAGAGGCTACTCTGCAATGATAGTTCAGGAACATGCCAAAGAGTTCAGACTTTGAGAGGAAAAATGAACCAAGTCCACTTCTTTGGGTATCAGCTCTTTCAACATCAGTACCATTTATAATTTGTGGGGAATAATTAATCATGTACATATGCAATTCTGGAAAATTCAGCAGCTGGCAGTGATGTTCCTCCTTGCAATTTTGATTTGCCATGCAACTTAGATTTTCGCTACCCGATTTTTGGATTTGGTCCACTCTTCCCCAAAAGGCCACAATTCAGGTTGTTGGCCCATGGATTCTCCAGATTCCAGTCTGACTAGGTACCTGTGTGATGTGCTGGACAATCTGGTCTGATCCAAGTAGCCCCCATCTTCCTTAAATTAGAGCATTAAAGGATCTTTATTATTACACAGCATGTAATAATAATAACCACCACTGGGGTTCTAAAGACGGCATAACATGCAAATGTCCATATAAAACAAAAGAGCCTACTTAATTTTTTTTTTTTTTTTTAGGTTTTTGAAACAAACAGGAAATAAAACAAGCCCTTTGAATTCAAGGAGCTTTCAGGATAGTCTCAAACCACATGTTGGTGGGGAAAACCCACCTAGCAAAAGAGCTACAAATGACAAGTCTTATCAGAGAGTAAGCACCAGCCTGTTTTACACATTTTTTAATTGTCGAAATCATATTTTTCTTAAAAACCAAGGGTTATTGTAATGGCTGATCAGTGCAGTGGTGTTTGTAAATATTAGGGATGAGCGAGTACAGCCTTATCTGTATCTGTATCTGTATCTGTTAACCAGAAGAATTATCTGTATCTGTACTCGGACTGGGCGGGGCATATCCCGGAATTGGGCGGAGTTTAACCCGGAAGTGGTTCTGGTTGTCTTGAAATGGGCCGGGCTTTAACCGGTATGTTATTTCAAGCGTGCAATGGATATGTATTGATCAGAAATTTATTGCTGATTAGAAAACTATTTACATGACAGCATCAGCATTGAGCTTCAGATCAGTGGTTTTGATCACGATAA
>JBBKCR010000101.1:33481184-33491241 GCA_037577295.1 Ladigesia roloffi
AGAGAGAGAGAGCGAGAGAGAGCTCCCAAATATTTCAATAGAATTTTTTTATCTCGACATGCGCTGGCTCGAAGAACGAAACTAAAGCTACGTGTTTTCTACACGGACTACTTAAAGCGCTACACGTGCGCTGACACACATGCGCTGACACACGCACGCAACCCCCCCCCTCCCGGGCCGTACACCGTAGTGTGCCCCGCTAAAAACACTCCCACTCGCCCCCCCTGGTAATTTTAATCTAGAACCGCCACTGCACAGAACACAGACGCATTCAGCTACCCAATGAGAATTTTTATTGTATCCTAGCACAGATATTGACTCGTATTATTCTTACTTGTCAAAAGTGCTTTATCCGTACCAGATACTCGTTCCAGCTGAGTATCCGGCTCATCCCTAGTAAACATGCAGGTGTCCATGGCCACTTAGTTGGATTGAAAATCTCGATAACATAAGTCAGTGCACTGCTGAAGCTTTTCTGCAGTTCATAAAAGGAAAGATAAAAGGAGGAATATTCAAATAAAGACAAAGTTTTAGCCTTGAGGCAGCAGCCGCCCCCACTGCTAGGTACAATTAAATACCTAATCACATTCCACCCAGGAACAGGGGGGTGAGCTGACCAAGTGTTTACCTTGAAACTGAAAGGATTTTCTCTGTAGTCTTCACACTAGCAGGCACAATGTCAGACTGGAAGGCTGACCCACAACCTTGTGTATGTAATTATATCCACTAAACAAGCCGCAACTCCACTGCATCCACTGCACAGAGCACAACTTTAATGATGGAAGAGGAAAGAGTAGAGTAGCGCAACTGAGAAGAAAGAAAAAATGAATATATTACAAAATCATTACGAATATCTACCATCTTTTTCTAGACACATAAAAAGAAAGTATAGGCTGATATTCCAAGGAAATGGTTTATAATGAAGACCAATTGGTAAGGGGGCTTGCCACCATACTGTTGGTTGAACATGCTTATGGACAGTCGGAATTTGTGGAAGGTAGGTAATTAGGAGTATGATGTATAGAAAGCAAGGTGATCTGAGAGAAGACTGCACTGACTTAGGAAACAGGATCTCCTGACTTGCTGTTAGTGACAAAAATCTTTAGGAGAAGCTATTTCCCCTGCAGGGTTAGTGGCGGCGCAGTGCTGCTTTGGGCATGGTGTCAGTGGTAGGGCACTACTTCCTCCAGGCACACACATTCATCCCTCTTTCTTCATTCAGCTCGCTAAAGGGCAGATTAATATTCTCTCATTCAATGTCATAGTCCCTCAATTCTGCATATAAAGTTTAGCAATGCTCTACACCCAGCCTTTCTCCTCTCGTTTCAGTCCCGTCCGAGGCCGCGGCTCCTGTGGGAGGCTTGTGTGTACTTGTTTTGCCACTTTATTGAAAAGAGATTGTGTAAATGTGGTGAGCTTGGGGAATGTGAGCAGATGTCAATGACACTCAAGCCGTTCATCATTAACTATTCATTATGTTTCCCTCCTCACTCGCCCTTCGATAAGTGCATAACATACCATGTGAATCGCCAGGTTCAAGTGTCTCTAAGCATGGAGCTACAGTTAAATTAAGATCCATATCCATTTCTTACTCTGAGTTATGTTATACCCTCGCATGTACATGACCAGTTCGTAGTACTGCTAACCCTGCTGATTTCCGTCCTTAACTATAAATAGGCACATGCCAGCCACACTCAATGAATCAAAACCAAAGCAATGTTTAGATATTATCCATAGTGCTAGGTAAACCATGCTCTTTCCTTTCATTTTGACTGGTTTTTATGAGTCTAGTTTTGAGCTTTCACCTACATGGAGTAATTTCTGCCCACACCGAAATTATGTTTTGACACAGAAATTCCCTTTGCATTTATAACGATTTTGCAGAGTAAATCAACCCTGAAAAAACTGCAGTGGAAAGAAATTTGCTTTTACCTTTTCCAGTCCACCTTTTCAATTTACTGTTATATCCCAACCGCCCACAGAAATCAAATTTAAATGCTTCCCAGTGAAGCTAACAAACTGTGTAATGGTTCATTGTTTTGCATGCAACAATGCACACTTTATGTGCTCGGATTGCTGATGTTGATTCTTTGTGTTCCTTTATTCAGAAAGAAAACATGGGTCTAAAGGGGAATGTGATTTGTATATGGGTGCAGAGAAAATGGGGCTGTGGGATGTTCATCACACACAGTATACATCATCACTGCATATTAGCACTTTTTAATCAGTCCTGTTTCAATTGTACATTCACATATTAAGAAAAAGCCTTCGGCTTACTCACTAGGGGCTCAGACCTGGACTCTGTAAAGCTGCATTGTGACAACCTAGTTGTAAAAAGCGATATAGAAATAAAATTGAATTGAATTGAATTTATCACCTTGTTTATTTTCCCTCCATAACTTTTTATATCCCTGTTATACCTAATGTACTCACAATGGGAACAGATATAGTGCACATTGTTACTTGTAAAACCATGAATCGTTATAACTATGCTACATTTCAAAATCACTTGTTAAAAGGTTTGTGGTGGGAAAACATTTCATGAAATATTGCAGAAAAAAATCCCACTGGCCTGAAACGGCTGGGAAGGGATCATCAGATTTTCATTTTAACTTCATCAAAGGCCAGACTGGGTCAATAAACTGAGGTAAGACTTTTAAACTTTTATTACCATGTCTGGTTCATTTCTATATGGTATCTGGCTTTTCTGTTATAAATGATATTTTCATTGCTCTGCAATGTGATTGACAGATGCATCCCCAGTTAAGTCTGTCACTCCCATTGCTGAAGCAGTAAATAAGCTAAAAATACCAAGCCAGATTTCTTCTGGCTAATAATATATGTCACAGATTTACTGAATATTAAAAATAGTTAATACATCCATTCATTCTTTTGATAAACAACCAAAAATAATCATTTGTTTTATTCAAATATAAAACTATATTATAAAACATGTGATAGTATAGGATTACATGTTAATTTTAAATGATTTAAAAGAATTGATTTTTCTGGTTGAAATGATGTGTTGTGTTAGCTTTGTATCATAACCAGTGATCCAGTGTCAGAAAATGGGAAATCCCTCTCTGGCAGGAAAGGGTTAAACACTCGGTAATGGTGCGACAGAGGAGCCCCAAAGAAGATATTACAAATGTACTAAATAAAGATATTGCGGCATTTTATTTGGCTCTATTCTGCCCTGGAAGAATGAATTATGACCACTAGATGCCATTAGCCTGTAATTGCGCTGCTTTGGCCAGAAGTCTTTCTCATATTTTATGAGTAATGTAATCAACTGGTCATTGTATCACCATAATAAATCATAAACTCTCCTTATTATTTTTATCTCGTTTTGCTTGCTGCTCCACAGCTGATCTCTTGTAATAATAAGCATGGCCTTGCAATAAAGAAACATATCCTTAATTGAGAGAAATATAATAATAATAATAATAATAATAATAATAATAATAATAATAATAATAATAATAATAATAATAATAATAATAATAATAAAAATAGCAGTGGCCCTTTATGTCTTATCCAGGACAGATAATTAAATGAATGTCAGTGCCACATTAATATGTCACTGTTGAGTCTTCAAGGTTGTGCTTTGATTTGGATGCAGTTAGCAGAGAGTTTGACAGCTGCACTGTCACGGCACTCCTAGAGCAGCTCAGGGTTAAGTGCCTTGCTGAAGGGCGCAAAGGCATCGCCTGCTGCAAGGACGCACAAGCTAAAATGCGGATTCCACAGCCGCTCCACCGTCTTCCACAGTGCTCATTAAAACACATATCCAGCAAATTACAGTTTTAAATAATTGCAGCTTATGGATGATAATTGTGCTAATGATTTCCTGGCGGGCATAGATGAGGGCAGAGGAAAGTGACAGGACCGTAGGTCTGCACGAGCTTACACCCCTACCATACACACACACACACACACACTTACAAATGTCGTTAAAATTGCTCTAAACTTTCACCCAAAGGTTGGTGTTCCAACATGTTCTCGGGTGGGTTCTCTCACGCTGTGGAAATGGGCATCATATCAGATGCAATGCTATTACTGCCACAATGATGGAGCACAATTTACTGGGCAATTTGCGATTGCAATTGATTCCACGGCTTTGATTGAGCGCCACTCCGAAGACTGTAGTTTAACATCTTCAGAGTGAAATTTGACTTTAGTTTGACAGAAGTGGTGTAGGAGTGACCTTTCAGTCTCGACAGTATGTTTTATTCTATAGGCTGCTATATTCTGTACTGTATCCACTTTGTGTGT
This sequence comes from Ladigesia roloffi, assembly GCA_037577295.1. Classification (NCBI taxonomy): domain Eukaryota; kingdom Metazoa; phylum Chordata; class Actinopteri; order Characiformes; family Alestidae; genus Ladigesia; species Ladigesia roloffi. Next base: position 33,485,460 of record JBBKCR010000101.1, read on the forward strand.
GTGTGTGTGTGTGTGTGTGTGTGGTCTGCTCAGGAACCAGTATCAGAGTTCCCCGTATTCTTAGAGAGTGTTTGCTGCCTCACTGACTAGGTTTTGACTCCCTAGGAGCCGCAAGCCAGGAAAAAAAATAAATTCTGTCTTTGTTAATCTAAACCTTGTCTAAACCTCATCATATTAGGCAGTTTTATTATTGTCCCCCCACACACTGACATGGTAAAAACTTAATAGGGAATGGTAGTGTGTAAGAATCCAATCATAATGTCTGGACTTTATTTTGCAATATGATAGTGGCCTGTCACCTTATATTATACTGATTCGAGCTTCTGCTACATATTCCTCTGCCCACAGCCCAGAGCTGGAACTTGAGAGCCCACGGCAACAGTGCTGTATGTATGTGCGCGGGTGGGTGGATGTATATGTGTTAAGCTTAATATCTCTGTTAATATATCTCTGTGCCCAATTGTGTGCCTTCAGACTTCACTGTCAACAGCCATTTGTCTTGAACAGATGTGGACATTGTGATGCTAATACCGGTGTCAAGTCCATGCTGAATAACTGTCTTGTTACTTGTCAGATCATCAAATGAGCCAGGTTGGTGGCTTTGGCACTGCTCTAGCAACAAACACGCCTTGGTATTAATTAATTGGTAATTGGTATTAATTATGTACTACACAAATGCTGGGCTGACATTTACACTTAAAAATGAAGGTTTCGAAATGTTCTTGCCTGTTAAGTTTAATAGGACAATGAATATAATATTTATTGAAGTTGTTCAGATCTTATTTTTAACCCTGAAAGGTTCTTTTGGGAAGCAAAGGTCACCTTGAAAGAACCTCACTTTTATTTGTTTGTAATCACTATTCTCCCTTCTCTTGGTCTGTCTTTCCTTTTCCAGTTTCCATCCCCTTTATTGTATCCTCCCCTTTATTGTGGTGTTGCCATCCTCCACCTTTAAGTTGGGCGTAATTAAAAACCCTGCAGAAGGAAGCAGTAAATCAAAAGCCAGTCGTGATCAGCTGGTGAAAAAAACACGGCAGGATTAGCCCAAATAGGACCCAGCAATCAGTAACTTCAGGACAAAATGCAGGGACCACTTTAAGCAGCATTGTAATACTGTTTACGGCACTAAATAACCTCAGTCGAATGCACAGGTTAAACAGATTCTCAAACATGGAACACATCTTCTTGGAATTATTTTCAGAGACTGCACAGCTTATTGTGCGGCATTCCTCACCGCAGGGAAGCAATCTGTGATCCTCTTAAAGCCATAGTGTAGTAAATCGCAGCTAAAGCCTTTTGCATTTTGCATGTTGCACAGTGTTTTCAGAAAAGAGGGGATGGCTTACCTGTTTTGATCTGTTTATACTGTTTGCTTATGCAGAAGAGACGTTCTAGTGCTGAGCAAATGTTAGTAATACAGTCATGTTTAAAAAAACACAGACATGTCATATGCAATTGTATGGAGAAGGTTTGGGCACCATTAGTTTTTTATTGTTCTCTAAATAAGAAATCAGTACCCCTTTACAATAAGTCTATCCTTATAAAGGGTTAATACATTATTGTACTAAAGCCATCATTAGACTTAATTGCTCATGCTAGAGACTACATGTATGCTAACACCTTTGCCAGTGGCTCGTACCCCCCACGTGATTGTTCACACAAATTAGTCAGCCTCTACACTCAGGGGGTCTGGCTAGTAGAGGACACTGATTATCTCTGTATGAGAAAAAACTCATAAGAGCACCTGGCTGTGCTCAGTATGTTTTCAGCGTTTAACCTCATGAACGCTGTTCTGTACATATTGTTGGATTTAAATATGCAAGGAAATATTAACATATATTTATTTGGCTCTTTGGGCTCTAATTAAACTTAGTATTGTACATCTTTAGGCTTGTGTTAGGATCAGTTACTTCTTTAGCGTATTTTGGCTTATATTTTATATATCTGTGCAGTCATGGTATAAGCAGTTTCCTCCAGGATCAATACAGGATTCTTATTCTGGCTGTTCTCATGACTTTTCTCATATGAAGTCCAAAAGATGTTAACCCCTTTGTTTAAAACTAATTCATAATCAGTTTCTTAATTAGGTTGTTAACAGTTGTAATAAGCAGTTATTAACAAGTAATAACAATTGTCATACATTGATCCAGGAGCTCACATCTTGCTAGTTGCTAGTCTAGTCTCTTTCTCTGACAAGATGTTAAGCTGTCAGCTTTTTCAGGTCTTTGTTAATGTACTGCTACCATTAGATCACCAGATCTTGCCAGTGAGCCTGCAGCAATGTATGACAACTGTTATAACTTGTTTATATATTTTCGTGTTCATGATTTATAAACAACCTATTTAACAACCTGATTATAAGTGCATCAAAAACCCTTTCTAATGGTAATCTGTTGCCAATAAATCTGTAAAAATTAACATTAAAATGATGCATTTCTACAGTTTTATCACCAAATTACCATTCATTTGCTGGACTCTGTGACCTTGGTTAAAGCGATAGTTCACCCAAAAATGAAAAATTTGATCTGAATGGATAAGCCATTCAGGTAATAGATAGTATGTTATGGGGAAAAAACTAAAACAAATAAAAAGTGGCACATGCAAACGCTTTAGTTGATCCGCTGGTGTTGTTTTCAGGGTTTAGCTTATTTGACTCATCAGCTCTCAATGAAAGTCAGAGGTAGACAACTCCAGAGTGTAATAAATTAGCCTCTGTGACCTTCCAAATCTCTCAGGGTGCTGTTCTTGCACTTAACAACCATGGGCTCATTTAAGTGGCCAACTGAGAACCTGAAGCTAAAGATAATTGACTCTTACAAAGCTAGAGAGGAGTATAAAACCCTTCTTGCTTGTAATGATGACTGTCCAAAATGTTAAGGTGAACTGTTGAAGTCGAGATAAGATCTGGAATACTAAGAGAAATCTCTGGGGACTGTACAGGTCTGCAAAACATAACCCAGCAAGGAGATCAAAGGAAGGAAATAGGAAACACTGGCTAATGTCTGTTGCTGTTCCGATACATCTTCAGAGCAAAAAGAGCTGTAACCTCACATGTCTGCTCTTGAGTAGAGTCCTATTAAAATCACACACTGGGGTCTGGTTTGCCAAGATAATAACATTTAAGTTTATCTGCCACCGAAGTGAAGAAAGGGATCTCAACACAAACCGTTCCTCATCCATGACTAATCCTCTCAGTTTTGATGCTGTGATTAACTTTTATCGTTTTATCTGGACTCATGTCTCCATTTAATCTAATAATACTTCTAAGGAATTTTAGATTGATTATATCTCCTGACAACAAAATGTTCCTTTTTTATATATAGATACACACACACTTACTATTTGGACAAAAGTAGGACACATTTCTTAATTCAGGTATCAGTTGGCCCCTTAGTTCCAGTGATGGGCAATAATAACCCTTAATGCCAAGACATTTTGGGCAATGCCAGGCTTCTAACTTTATGTATACAGTTTGGGGAAGAACCTCTTCTATTGCAGCATGACTGTGCCCCAGCACCCAAAGCAAGGTTCATAAAGGCATGATTGAATGAGTTCAGGGTGGAAGAACTTGACTGGCCACACAGAGTCCTGACCAATCACTTTAGGATGAACTGGAATTGAGATAGTGAGCCAGGCCTTCTCGTCCAACATCAGTGTCTGTGTTCCCACAAAAACTCTAAATCGGGTGGAAAGATTTCCAAGAAGAGGGGAAGTTCTAATAGCTGCAAAGGGGATCAACTCCATATTAAGATCTATGTATTTTAATGCATGTTCATTAAGTCCCTGTTGTGGTCAGATGTCCCATATAGTGTATAGTATATTTTAAGTAACATGGATTTGGAATTTCAGTGCACTTTTTTGTTTCTATCATCATGCGTATACCACATGAGGAGCTCTTTCTCAGTCAGGAACTGGTACACTACTGAGTGGTCTTACCAGAGGAATGAGTCACTTATATTCCTGTGCATGCTTGCTTGTTAAACATGCCATTTGTGAGCCAAACTAAATAAAATCTTGTTAGATCAGATTACTAACAGAAACACTGAATAGATGGCAGATATTTTTATTCATTTTAACATATCTTGGTAAAAGACAAATGCATTTTCAACTCATATCCACAAATTCTATTCCTGAGTATTTGTGCTTTCTGTGCTGTAGAGAGGTTCGATCATGCAATTTGCCTCTAATTCAAAATACGAGCGCAAACCAAAACAATTAATATTTTGATAATAAGCAAGTTCCGTTGGCCTATTATGGTTTGATTGGAAGAAAAGCATTCAAGAAGGACATCCTTAAGTATCACAAGAATAATAACCTCAGTATTTTATAGATGTATAGGCCTAAGCACATCCTTGACTTTGCCCAGGACGGCTCGGAAGCATTTGGCTGAGGTTACCAGAATGGAGTAGACACCACTAGTTACTAAATACAAGGACTTTATAATATCTTTGTAAAATGGGGTGTATGTTGCTAAATAAGACATTCTGATACATTCATCATTTACATATTTACATAAAATGAACTTCTGGTCAACTTCAGGACACCCTGTTCCTTGAAAAACTTTTTGTACCACATGCTTCCCAAGCATTCCAGCAGCACGCGTATATGTATAGTGCCCACATAATCCTTGCTAAGAGCATATACAATAGACTCAATGCATAATGCATAAATACAGAAATACAGTTGCATATATTTGAATGGGTGTGCTATCTTATTATGTTTCTGGCATTAGTGTGAACTATTGTTCTTCATAAAGCAGCGGACTTGCTCTGCTTTTGCAGATGGTGGAACTTTCAGGGTTTTCTAAAAACGGTCATGAAAACAATAATATTCACATTATTACAATATACAGGAGTCAGGAAGTTAAACTCACTTCCCTGCAAGAAATATTATGCAGTTAAGAAATAATAACTACAAGAAAATTGTCTATTTGTATTCTGCATCTATTAAGCCTCGAATGTAGGGTTGAATGTGCCCTTGAAATAGTGTTATTAGCTGAGGGCAAGTCTTCATATATTTGCTCAAAATGAGGAAGAAGAAAACACATTTTAATCCAAAGCTTTAATAGAAGACTGTCACAATCTCTCTCTACAGCCAATGAGGAAATAAAACCACATCACGTTGTATTTGGAAATTTTTCAATTATGGTGTTTCAATTACGTGTCCATAGCTCCTCCATGTGATGCAGTTCATTTGAATCTAAATGAGTCTGTTCTCTGGATCCCAGTTTTTGGCAAGAAATTGATTTGAGAGCTTTGGTCCAAGATTAGTATCTACACAGGAAAACAGAGTCCATTAAAGTCCCAATCAGGGCCACTCCATGAGTACCTCCTGCAGCTATTTTATTATCTCTGAGTTTAATATTAAAAAGCTTCAGAATTGAAGACAACAGATGGACTTTATAGTGTAACAACATCCACATGTTGATTTCCATTTATTGCCTTAATTTGGAAAAAGTCATCTGTTCAGGCAAAGAATAGATAAGATGCATGAAGGACAAATCAATTGCATGTACAACAGTAATACGTCACACATTCATGACTTCATTGTCTATGTTTGATGGTACCTGCAAGCAACAATCTGGAGTAAACTCATAGCAACATAATGGTCTAAAGAATTGATTAGTAAGTGCATATTGTATTCAGAATAATACTGGATTCAGTTCAGAACAGGCCTGCACACTAATAAAAAATGATAAGATAAATAGAATCAGAATCAGAAAACTTTATTTATCCCGAAGGAAATTGTTTGTGGTGACCGCCACATTACACAGACACAGACC
>JBBKCR010000101.1:33491341-33519673 GCA_037577295.1 Ladigesia roloffi
ATAGATAGATAGATAGATAGATAGATAGATAGATAGATAGATAGATAGATAGATAGATAGATAGATAGATAGAGTATCTGCTTAACAAGGACAACGAACGTTTCGTTTCTATAAGTATTATATAAGCATATATTCGATAAGCATAGAGTTGTAATGTTGTTATATGCCACATAAATAACAAATGGTTGCCTCCTTTTCTCTTTAGATACCAGACCGATCCTGTGCTCAAATCCATGAAAAAGGAGGTACGAAGGAACACTGTAGTCAGGTGAGACTTCTTCTTTTAATCAAGTCCTCAGTCTTAATAATAATTATATTGTTAGATATTCCCACTATGTAACTGTAATCGCAGAAGTCCCTTATAGCCCTGTGGAAAGGACTCTGTCTGGTCTGAGTATGAGGCAGAGACGCAGAGTCTTGAATCCGAGCGTTGTATCGAAATTGGAACTTGTTACAAGACCACAGTATTGCATGTGCAGTCACTAGCAGACTCTGTAGCCTGCTGTTCTGATTGGCTGAGCATCGAACCAGTGAGACCGAAGGGGTGGAGACTAATGCTGGGATTTCACCCCTCCTCGTTTTTTCCATCAGAAGCATTTTGCTCTGCTGCTGTTAGGGAGCTACCTAGTTAGTCTGGAAATTTGATAGAGGAACTTTATAGATTTAGGCCTTATCTATACGATCTCATCCCAGGCTTAGCTTTTTACTCTGGTATCTGCAGAGGCAGCCTGATGACAATGAGGACAATGTAAGCAAACATTCAGATGTAGTTAAAGTCTGAACAGGCTATTCTCTCAGCTTAAATTGCCTTTTCAGGGCTTAACCCTGCCTTTTGGTGGGGTCACTGCTGATCAGTGTGGCATTGCGACAGTGGCAGCCGTAGTTTTTTTGTGTTCAGGGGCAGCAGAAGTAGGTAGAGCAATGCAAAGTAGGATCTAGGTTACAGAGTGCCACCTAGTGGTACTTCCTAGATTGTGTCCTAGAGACAAGGACAGTGGTCTTGTACCAATTAAGTGGACATTCTTAGCGCAACAAGGCTAAATTTGTAAAACAATTAGCTTAGTTTTAACAGCTTTTTAAAATAGTTATTTTCTGTTTATTTATTTACTGAAGTAAAACAAGCAGCTTTAAACCTTGTCTGTCTCTCTAGTTTGCGCAGGTGAAAAAAATGGAAGTCGCTGTGCCGGAAGAGCCTCAGAAGAAAATTTTCCGTGCTCGGAAGACAATGAAGATGAGTGACCGTCAACAGCTGGAAACACTCCACCACACCTTGTCCACTGTGGCCTCCAACTCTTCGTCCCCGCCCCCCTCTTCCTCAAGGCCAGAAACGCCCCTGGTAAATGGGACGCACACCGAGGATGGCCAAAAGTCGAAAGAGAAGGAGAAAGATTCAAGCCGGCCATCTTCCTCGCTTTCCCACTCTCGTTCACCTTCACCTTCTGTGAAAAAGGGGTCAGAGAAGGGCAAAGGTGAGGAGAAAAAAGGAGAGCAGGAGAGGAAGGATGAAAAGAAGCTGGAGGAGCCAGATGAAGAGAAGACGGAAGTGAGTGCGCATTCTGGTACTGCTGGAAGTAAAATATAAACAAACAAGGTTTTGAGTACTGCAAAACTTTAATGGCTTCTAATACAACAGCACAAATACTAGTTTTGTTGCTGTTGGGACTAAACTTTGCATCTCTGTTTAGTTTTTCCTTTTTTACTTGATGTGAAATTGCAGGTTGTTTTAACAGTATGCGAAGCTTTTTTGGTAAAGTCGTTTAATCCAAAACATTTAGAGTTTACTTAGTTTTACTAAAACTGTAGTGCAGAATGGTGACAGTAGATGTTTGGGCCTTCATTATCACCATTTTCAAAAGTAATTGCAGTGTTGATTATGGAGAAATAAGAGAATTTCCACTAAGTGCATCCTATGTTAATAGGAGAAGCTCAGTATCATTACAGAGAAGGATAGTGCCCATTAGATCGAAAGCTACAGTGTTGTGCTTCATTATTGTCTCTCCTTATGTCATTTTAAAGTTTTTGTTTTCCTTCTTCTCAGGTCTCTAAGTCTGACAAGAAGAGCGACACCAAAAATACATCTGCGGAACAACTGTTCAATGGGGAGACGGCTGCCATCGATACTGACGGGACCTCTCTCGATAACGGTTCGGCCGAGGAGAAGGAGGAGAAAAGCATCAAGAGCTCCTTGTCATCTGCTTCTGGCTCTCCTGCTGCCGGCATGGAGTGCGACCCAGAAGTGAAAGAGGGCTTCCTCTTTCTCAGTGAGGAAGATGAGGGCCAGGGAGAGCGGGACGAGGTGAAAGACAGAACCGAGGACAAGATGGATTTGGATGAGCTCAAGGAGGAGAAGAAAGATGCAGATATTGTACAAAGTTCTAAAGCAGCAGATGGCCCAGGTAATAAGAGAAAAGGAAACTAAGGAGAAGCAATAGCCCAATATCCATAAATGAAACAATCATGGAATACTCGAGTTATACGCCTGTTTAACGCTAGTATTGGTGTACTAACTGAACATTCTTGATTTATTACATTTCTTTTGACTATTTACAGTTCTTAACCTTTTGCTGTATAATGATCTTAGCTCGACTGACCCAATCCTTTCTAAATGTCTTCTATTCAATTTTAATGTCATGTGACTTTTATAAAGCAAGATATTACCTTCATGTTCCTTGGGTCTAAACTATTTCCTTCATACTGCTTTGGTCTAAACCGAATCTCCTTTCTTCTTCTTCATTCCTGAACAGGCAAAAGCACTACCACTACAACAACTAAGAAGAGATCCTTCTCGCCAGAAGGAGGGAAAGAAGAAAAGAAAGATGTAGAGGTTAAAGAGGAGAGAGATGGGAAAAGAGCAAGGGTGGAAGGTGTGGAGCTTGAGGCTCAGCTAGAGCTGAAGATCACAGCCAATGCAGGCAGCCGTGTGAAACTGGAGAAGGTGTGTTTTTGTTTTGTTTTGTTTTTATACAAAAATCATGTTCCAGCATGTGACCTTTAGTAGGTTTAATTGAATAAAATCGATCTAGTTTTAAAATCTAATTGGCTGAGCCATTTTTAAAACCACTGTAAAATGAATGGAATCATTTGTGCTATCATAATAGACTAATATTTTTCAGCTTTATTGTTTCTATGTTAACTATTTACTTTTGAATGAGAACTGTTTAAAGTAGTTATTGTAAACACTCATGTATTTTTATTGTCTATACTTTGTGTTTTGTAGATATTCAATAAGCTCTCTACAAATTTGTGCTGTTATCTCCTGCTTTTGCTAATGATTTCAGGGCTTTGTTTAAATAATTTGTTCGAATTGACTCACAGGTGGTACAGCAGCTGGTGGAGGATCGGTTGCGGGTGTTGCAGTTGTCTGTGTTCGACCGCACTCTCAAGGAGATCAAGGAGAGGGTGGACAAGATTGATAGTGCCACTAAACAACAGAATGCTCTCCAGCATATCACCACACTGCAGGTGAGACTTGATCCATATACTTCACCAGGTATTTCCAGTTTTGTGGATTAGGAGTTTGTAGATCCAGATGACTGCTTAAAAATGTACCTCACATAGGAACATATAATTTGGCACTGAAAAGTAGTTAATAGGAATTTAATTTAGTAATTTAGGATTGAGTATCTAATGTTGATGAGTGATGAAACTGTAATTCAACAGTAAATTAATGTTTATACATTTTTACAGAAGATTTTTAGGAAAGGACCCAACCTCTATTTAATAACTAGCAGAGCATCCATTATTCATCTAAACCTGAATCAGCATGGTATCTAGAACCCATTTAGCCCATCCCACTCCAAAACATTGTAGCTGATAGAATTAGTATGAACTACCGTTGTTTAGACAAATTGGTCTTGCAAGCCATTGAAGGTCATCATTTATGGTTATAGAGATTTGGCTTGTAGTAGTTTGTTTTTGTTTTTTCCGACAACATATAAGACCCTTCACCAAAACCAACACTTAACCTTTGATCACAGATTTGGGACATAACTATCACAAATCAAGTACTGTATGACAATGAAAAATCATTAACTGCCTCATTTGCTTCATGGAGTGAAACCACTGTGGTAGTTATCTCTGTGGGAACCTCCCATGAGCAACACATTTGTTCAGCACTCTCCTTATTGTAGACTCATGAAGACCGATATTATGAAGCGTAGAAGGTGTCTGCAGATGTCAGCTGTCACCCTAGGCGTCTTTGTTGCATTTTTGAGAATTCTGCAATGAGGCCTTGCACTGATATAATATGTCAGCTCTCTGGAAAAGCAGCAACAGTACCAGGTTTCTTCCATTTGTAAATCACTCAGATAGACTGATGAAGCCTTCATTATCTAGTCTCTATCTTTTCTCCTCGGAACCTTCAGAATCTTTTATTCAAAACCTAGATTTCTGATGTGTAGAGCAAACCCCTGGTTTTCCATGTGTTACCTTTCTAACACTTGCATTTGCCGTTGGTTTCAGGCTAAGATTTCGCGGCTAGCCAAGAAGTTTGGAGCTGCTAACCAAGCAACAGAATATTCCAAAAGAGAGGTGAGTTTGTATATTTTAGCTAAAACGACTGGTAGTCCACATTTGACACTGAGTGCAACATTGATTACATTTATTTAACATTCTTTGGAGAAACTCTCAATGAGTCCCAGAATGAAAAACCTTTAAAATTGTTTATTACAATACATTATTGTACTCAAAACATTAAACACTTGCAACCCTCTCCCCCCCCCCCCCCCACAAGGGTGCTGCTAAGGCTCCTGCAACCTACTCTGCCTCAACAATTCACCGGTGAGTACTTTTGCTAAGTATGTGCAGCTAAAGGCCGCCTGTGAAAGAACTGCTGCTTGAACTCACTTGAGATTAGCTCGGTGTCGACGCTTACTTCAGCACAATCAGTGGAACATGACTCCCTCTTGTGACTAAAATATTTCTGCATGTTCCTACATTTACATAGGGCTCTTAATCTGAGTTTCTCATGTACCATGATATAAAATTTCAATAAACTCAAAAAAGCAATATGTTTTATTTTAGCATGGACCGGACAACTCTAGATCCCAAGCAGCCCAGTGCAGGAGTAACCAGCTCTACTGGTAAGTCATGACTTAAACCTGTAAATTAGGGTCTTAGAATGTTTTGTATGTTCTTGAATAGGCTCCATGCACACTTGTCTTTCGGGTTTCCCGTATACCGGTGCATCAGCTTCTGATTTTAAATGCCGGCCAACAAAAAGACGGCAATGGCCCTCTTTTACACTCCCTCTTCTAGACATGTGTCCTCTGACAATTAATGATGCAGATCAGTGTGTGAAGACGTTGAGTACTGCTGCTTCTATTAGTACGTTTCAAACCTGTGAGGGTAAGTGGCAGAATGCTAAGCGTTACCTGGCAACCAAGCAGCTAGCTCTAAACTGGCTGTATAATTTGCTAGACAGGCTAATGCTGTGTGTAGTTCAGCACACCACTAAACTTTTGCTTTTGATTGTAATTTCATCAAAGATCTGAATATAGAATAAAATTATCTGTAATTTTATTTACCCTCCCTGTGACATACGTTGACCGGAAAGGTCAGTGTGAGGGCAGTCTGTCATAGATCAAGCAAAAAGCCACGGAACTTGAGGTGAACGGTTCAGGTGTTGGTTGGAGTGGGAGTACAGCAGGAATGTTTTACTGAGTGTGGCATGCAGTCAAATGGTTGCACATCCTGCCACACAGAAGCAATGGCTGCTCCCCAGAATAACAGGGCTTGATTTGGTAAAATAATATAATCTAGGAAGAAATAGTAGTTTTGATGAGAAATATTGTTTAACGATAGTGAATGAAAATAAAAAAGGCATGCTGTATAATATAATGACATGCTGTATTTAATATGCACACAAACACCAATGTATAAACCAGAGACATACATCTGCAGAGACTTTGGTAGACAGAATATACAAGGGAGCCAATCACAGCAAGGCCATGAAGAGAGGAATAAATATGGAGCCAATTTGCCTGTCTTAATGTGAACTACTCACCGTGTGAGTTTGTTGTTCGCCCGCATACTACATGGCTGGGTGACTCTCCTGATGGAGTAACCTTTGATCTCAGAACCCACAATTTGGATATCAGGTGTACTGTTCCTTTCTGAAAATGTCAAGTGGTGCTTTGAAACTTCGGAGGCAGCACAAGTACTACTGGTGAGATCAAGGACAGGTCCTATTGATTGGTTTAGAGTGGCATGATTTTTGTTTGCTGTGCTGAAGTGTACATACCAGTTGAATGAATTTACAAAGATCTAACAGTCATGTGTGCTATTAGGAACAGAACAGATTATTTTTTCTTTTACCACTACAGCAAGCTAACAATTTTTTTGCTGTCTGATAACATTAGATTTCAAAAGAAACAAATTATTAAGAAACAATAAAGCGTACAATCTGTTATACATATTTACATTTATTTAAAATTGCAAATGAAAAAAAAAACACAAAAAAAAGACCTAAACAAGGATGACTCTTAACTACAGAACGCCTGCTCAGAATGGACCACTTGTCAAGGCATGGAGCCACTCGATGTAAAAGAGCTCATTTTATCACTGGAATTACCAGGAAAATTTGTCTGGCTTGAAAACCCAGACTTGTTCCCAAGCATGTGAAGGAACTTGTATGTCCTTAATTACAGCACTAATGGCCACGCACTGATAACCTTCTTTGTTTTGCTAAAATATCATTCTCCCACTGGAAGCCATAATCATCCCCTGCCAAAGGAATGCTCAGAAGACTCGGAATAACTGTGGGAATGAGCATGAAAATGGTGAATCCTTTCAAAAATATGATGGTCTGAAGGGAAAAATACAGATAAACAAACACAAATCACTTCTCGGTATCTTAGTGCAGTGGACAGTGCAGTGTATGTTCCTTCAACGTCATGCAAGTGGTAGTCACCTCAGGCATCTTTGACTCTGCTGCAACGGAAGAATGATCGCGAAGACATTACGTTTATGATCGAAGAAGACAACAACACAGAAATGGATGTGCACTCAGATGAAGATGAAGGTACAAACTGACAGAGACCTAAAACCTCAAGAAACGTCATGTTACGCAAAAGAAGAATCCGCCAGGAGCAAATGTAGAGTTGAAAGCTGGAAATCTTTCCACAATTAATTTTGCCAAATATTTCCTTAAATAGGAAAGGAGTGCCTACAGAGCATGGCAAGGCATCATTCAAATCTCTTTGTGTTTTTGATGTTAATAGTAATAATTCTTTTTTGTAATTTAGAACAAATTGCGCTAAATAATGGTGAATCAACCCACAATGTAGCATTATAAGTGGACTAAAGAACTTCATGTGGAATCTCCATGCATCAGAGACTGCAAAGTCCACAAGGCCCCAGCAGAAGCCAGTCTTTCTATGAGCTGATGTATTTCATCTTAAAACCAAGAGCAACCTATAGCACTCTAGGAGTAGCTGTTTCCAGCTAACGTTTTGGGTCACGGCAGATTTAGAAACAAAATGTGTGTGAAAGGACCACAGTAGTCCAACAGGAAAAATACTGTCTGAGGACATAGTCAGAAAGCTGACGGAACCTTTTCTGGCCAAGGGCAGAACAGTAACTGCAGACAACTCCTTCACATCACTGTCACTGACGAGGTAAACAAGTTGTGACGGAAACATCCACCTGCAGCAAGGGATTCTACACACTAATATTTAGAATGGTCAGTAACTTCCTGTCAATGTATGCGGCCAAAAAGACGGAGTGTATACTTGGTACCATGAACAAAAAAGGTTGAATAAAAGAAGCCACACACAGTCCGACTACAACCACATGAAGGTATGCAAACATTTCTATTGTTTGTTCATTGCCACAATGTGTACTGTGTACTTTCATAAAAGAAATGAATTAGAAATGTGTATATATATGTCTCTCTTTTTTGACGGCATGGCATTGACATGATGGACCAGAATGTGCATGTTTATATAGTATAAGCAGTAATATGCAAGTGGCCAGTTGCTGTTTTATTACATGCATGACTTGGTGGCGATGAATGCACACTTCCTGTACAAGGAAGAAAGAAATGTATGTACAGTGTAAAACACTTTCACAGTAAGTGTAACACAAGTGTGGTTTTACTCAAGAATGCCGCTCATAAAAGGGAATCTTAGCATGGACGCTTAAGTACCTAAAGCTTATTAAGACTTTTTTACTCAAATCAAATGCATGGTATATCGAATAAAACCTGTTGAAAGTGAAAGCATTCAAACATCTCTCTAAAGCAACATGTCGTTTTCAACTTTAATGCAATACACAATATATAATGAAAAATGTTTTATTCAAAGTATGTGTATGTAATATAAAATAAACTTTAGGTATAACAAAACTTGGGTATAAGTGTGCTCACTAAAGCTCAATAAAAAAAGATGGACGCAATGTGTTTTTATATTTCACATTCACACATGCCTCTCATCCTACGTTAGATTCTCAGAAATTTTCAGGGCAAGGTTTTGGAGCTTGTTGTCGAAACCTCATGGTGGTATGGCAACGACTGGTATGGGGTGATTGACATATTTGCAGAACAAAAAATGTCTGTCGGCACCCAGAGTCTAGTGGTCTGCCGGTGTAATGGAAACACTTCAGACCTTGTGTGCACAGAGCCTATTTGTAATGTTAAATTAAACTTTTTTTTTTTTTTTCTTAAAGCCATTTCCTTTATAACTTTTTGTACAGTTTTTACAACTTTTCTTTTTATGTCCTTCAGCTACCCCAGCCCAGCCTAAACCTCACTCCACCCCAACTACAGCATCCTCATCTGCCTTGGCCGCTCCTGCTCCTATTCTCCAGATCCTCTCCACCACAACAGGCTCCACCCCCTCTTCGACCGCGTCCTCACTGACTGGCCAGGCTGGTACTCTGCTGCTGCAGACTCGCCCCAACACTGGAGTCATGACGACCAGCACAGCCACGTCAGGCGGCCAGCCCATGTCCATCCAGCCCTTGCTGATTCAGCTGCCACTCACTATGGCCAATGGTCAAGCAGGGGCCTTAGCAGGGGGCATCGGTGTGATCCCAGTATCTTCACTCGCCACAGTGAACAGTCTTACCAAAGCCAAGACCACCACAGCTACCACCACCATCATCCTGCAGAAGTCGGCCGGCAACCTCGTTTCGTCCTCCTCGCCGTCGTCCTCCTCCACCGCTCCACATATGTCATCCGGCAGGTCGATGTACCAGGGCGGTACGGGGACGGTCAGTTCGCCCAGCGCCGCCGTTTCGGTGTCAACCGCTCGCGCGCCAACCCAGTGCGCCGCTGTGGTGGGAGTGGCTACAGCCTCGTCATCCCTGGCAACCACAGGACCTGCAGCAACTGGATCGGCAGCAGCTGGTCCTCCTTCTGCATCTGCAATGGCCTCTAAGACAGGTGTGTGTGCAGTGAGCCCCTCTACCATGCCTGTCAAAATGCCAGTGAATACTTGGTAGTGTCCCAATGGATGGTGTTACCGTTTGTATGTAATGAAAGAGATGTGAATTAAAAATCCATAGTCTAAATGCCCGTATGACAGTAATATCAGACATTATTTAAATTTTTGACCCCACTCTCTAAATGAAAGTTAATCTCGGTTCTCCCACATTCTGTGAATTTGTAGAATTTGAGACACATTACATTTTATTTTATAAAACTGGCGATTATTCTTTCTCGCTAGGCACTTTAGTCAATCGACCTATACATCTGCCTTACCAGCTTTCTACAGATGCTTGTTGTGTAATCTAACTGTCTCTGTTTCACCTCTAGATAATCAAGCCTCTAATTCTACTCCGGCCAAATCACCCTCTCAGGTATGTGTGATACACTGGAGCTTCTCTCTTAGAAATGATGCAGTTTACCACTGTGCCCTTGTTTAAAAGTGCTTGTTGTTGATTTTCTTTCTGTTCTCTCTGCAGTCTGGTCGCCCTAAGAGTTCATTCATAGACCTGACGGAGGATGACGATGATGTGCAAGGTAAAAGACCACCTCCCTTTAGCCCTTAAGCGTCCTCTTCCATTATCCTTTGGCACTTTTCTTTGTGGTTTTTTTTTGGTCTTGTGTTCTTTCGCTCCCTCATTCTCTGGCTGGCTTTGTGTGTGTGGGTTTGTGTTGTTATAGTGACAGGTGTGCAGAAGGCTACTGCCCCCTCTATTGTCACCTCTACCCAGAGACCCTCAGGGCCACCCCCGTTAGTCAGCTCCACCTCTATTGGTGAGTTTTTAAGTTTTCATTTTCTTTATCTTTCCCTCATTTGGTTCTTGATTTGCTATGTTAGTGTTGCTCTGCCACCTGTTTTTCCTTTGCTTATCTGTCAGTTTCTTCATCTTCACCCTCTTACTCCCCTGTTCACATATGAATTAAGCTCAATATTAACATCCCTGCATAATGCAGAACATCAGCACCAAGTTAGTTTCAGATAACATCAGCCAGTCTCAGCCAACATCAGAGTTCAACAGTAAAAAACAATGATACAGAAAAAATACGCTTTGGACTATTTGGGAGAGAAAGAAAGTGGGTGCAAAGGGGCAAAATAGCAGAGTTAAGTAATATGAATTACATTCACAGAGAGAGATCAAGAGATAAAGAGAAACTTGATTGAAACCGTGAGATGAATGGAATGGATGTGATTATCTGAGCATGCATGTGCTGAAGTAGGGTGATGTGAAACCCAGTAAGGCAGCATAAGTATATTAGCTTGTTGCAAACAGGTGATCAGAAGTTGGCATCATTGCTGAGTCAATTACTGTCTAGACCTGCAGAATTAAGGCAAAAATTCATTTTCCATTGCCTTTTTTCCCCACTAATTCATGTGGCTTGCTGTTGCATGTACACAACTAACCTTGATTTTGTTATTAAGTAGTAAACTAAGAACAACTCGGTTATCTTACATCTGTTCTTATATTTTGCACTCAGTTCAGCCCTATGTGTTGGCAAAAGATGTAATTGGGTGTGGGAACACTGTTAAACTTATTTACATATTGCGGGTTCCAGTGGAGGTGCTGTGGACACAAATTAATATTATTTTTTGACAGCGTGAAAAATGATAACATTGTAGTAGGACTGATACCGTGTATTATTACAAAGCAGTATTTTTCAATTTCAAAACGACTCTACAGTGTCATTTCTATTTAATGGTCACATATTGAGATGGAATTTTGTTCTTTTTATAGCTGGTCGCTCTACGGTGCAGCATCGACCTTCAGTGGTGAGTATATGTAATTAAAACTTGCTTCTTTCAATAGAAGAACTAAATTTGAAATGCTGTTCCTGCATTTAGCTTCAGGTGTAATAGTGACCCATCTAGGCCGAAGATTTAATCAAAACTGTACAATAGAGCATATGTAAACATAGTCTGAGTTCATGTTATCGTCATCTACATTTATGTTATTTGTATTTATTTTATTAAGTGTGGAGGAACTTAATCAGGGATTTCATTGTTAGACACTGGACTGATCATTTTCTTTATTTGTCAATTCAGGACTCTCCTTCTAAATCCCGTCCAGGCTCTTCTTCCTCAGCTCCACTTCCTCCGTTGCCATTAGCCCCGACTCCCCCTTCGAGGCTGCCTCCAGAGGCTGGCCACACCTCCCCGCCTCAGCAACCTCAGCTGAAGCTGGCCCGGGTCCAAAGCCAGAATGGCATTGTCCTGTCTTGGTGCGTTGCTGAAACGGATCGTAATTGTGCGGCTGTGGATAGTTACCACCTGTACGCTTACCATCAGGACCACCAGGGGTCGGCAGCAGCTTCATCTCAGTCTCTGTGGAAGAAGATTGGGGAGGTGAAGGCGCTCCCCTTGCCAATGGCTTGCACTCTGACCCAGTTCGTGTCCGGCTCTACTTACTACTTTGCTGTGAGGGCCAAGGATGTTTATGGACGTTTTGGGCCATTCTGCGAGCCACAGTGTACAGACGTCATCAACCCACCATCCGCTGGCTCTTCTTGAGCTGGCTGATGGGTGTGTGGGCTGGTGAAAGAAACTGGTACAGTAGTCACAGTAAACAATGGGAGAGACTGAACTACTAATTACAAGTGACACTGCTGTTTAATTAGGATCTTCCTGGTATTAGGAAAGGTGCGAGTGTGCACAGGATGTTAAATGCGCACTTATTATGCACAAACATGCGTGCATGTGCGTGCGCACACACACACACACACACACACACATTCTCACAGACACATACACACAAACAAATATACCCCCATATACACTAAAACATGGACTGTACACACTATTCAATTTGACGTTACTTTAAGGAAACGTTGGAATTGATCCCAGTGTAGATCCTCCCTAAAAGGAATTTTCAATGTGTAGTATGACTGTACAGAGTTAAGTGTTCAACAAATAGGTCAGATATTTATACGTTGTATTTGGTCTGTTTCAAATATTTGGTTCCTTTTTTTTAATAACTTTTTTTTTTTAATAAAGATGTTCAATACATTGCACCTGTTCTCCATAATATGGCCTCGTTTCAAGCTACACAGAAAGGTAATGGTGGCATTAATGGTTTTGTAATGTTCTGTCTGGTAACCAGACACCCTGAGAACGTTCAAATAAAGATATTGACTTGAAACAAAATGCACATCCTGTTTCTTCAATGTCTGCAACAGTGTTTCTGAAGTTGTGATGCTGTGTAAATGAAAACAATCTGGTGACTTGAAAATCATATAAAGTCATTTGACTGAAATTAAAACAGAGGCAACATTTAAATTTAGGAAAAATATAAACTGTTGCAACACGTTTCGAAAGGTCGGTGAGACAATTGCAATAAAACTTTGTTTTCATTAGTCATTCAGTTAACTAATAGTGTGAACTAAATGCTCTTTTTAATACAACCTAATTTGTTAATGTGTTGTTGGCATCAAATTCAAAATGAGCATTTGTTGCCATTTCAAAGGATTTGAAGGTTTGTCTGTGAATCACCTCCTTTAAAAAAAATTTACATTTTACAGTGTCCCAACGTGGTGGAAAGGAGGAAGGTTGATATATTGTGTGTGCAGGAGACTAAAGGAATTTAGGCCAGGTGTACTGAAGGAGGATTCAATTTATTCCATCATGTTGTGCATGGGTGTTGTGCAGGTTGCATATGCTTGGAGTGTTCTGGAGGTGAAAAGATTGTTGAGGTGATGAGTCCGAGAAATTTCGAAACTGAAGGCATGATGCTGAATGTCATTCATGCAAAAGCCTACTAGGTTGAAAGTGGGATGGCTTGTGGAGTGTGTTTGGTGTGGTGTGCACCCAAGTAAGAGAGGGTTGTGATTGGGGTAGGTACAGTGTCACGAATAGGTGTGCAGACACACGATTGTGGATTTTGCAAAGAGGATGGAAGTGGCTGTGTTGAAACCATATATTAAGAAGTGGGAGAAGCACAGGCTGACCTATAAGAGTGCATGAAGATGCATGCAGGTGAATTATATCCTATGTAGGAGGGTGAGTCTGAAGGAGATTAGAGACTGGCATGTTGAGTGGGGAGAACAAAGCTCGACAAAATAGGATGGTCTGTTGTAAGATTTTGGAGGATTGGACAGTGAGGGCAGAGCCCAAGTTGAGGTTATAGGAGGAGGACTGAAAAAAGGGTGCTTTCATTTGGACAGAGGAAAGAGAATGGAGAAACATGGTGGTGGAATAAGGACAGGACAGATTCCAGAGGATGCAGTTTCCGAAGAATAAGTGGGATAGTCTGCAAAATGAAAGTAGGAAGGCTCAAGCTAAGGCGTACATATCGAGACGTCTGAAATTTTGGACATAAAGGAGGGAGAAAAGGAGCCTTATTGATTGGCTAGATCAGGCAGAGGGACTGAGCAGAGAAAGATGTGCAGCAGGTTAGGGTGGGAAAATGCAGAGTGTTTTGAGAAAGTGGAAACAGAACTTCGAGGGACTGATGAATGAGGAGAATGAGCGAAAGAGAAAGTATATGAAGATCACGAAAGTGCAGAGGATTAGCGAGGACAGCAATGAAGTTAATGAAGAATGGAAAGGCTGCTGGTCCAGATAACATTCCTTTGGATTTTGACCAAATTGTTTAATGGGATCTTGGAGAATGAGAGAATGTTTGAGGAGTGGAGAAGAAGTGCAATGGTACCAATTTTGCAGAGCTGAAGTGCAGAGCTGTATCAACAGGGTTAAAGTCGAACAGCTACAGTATGAAGTCAAGAGAAAGAGTGATATAAACTGGTTTAAGAGGAGATGTGAAGATCAGTGAGCAGCATTATGGCTTCATGCAGAGAAAGAGCACTGCAGATGCATTGTTTTATCTGAGGATGCTAACAGAAAAGTACAGAATAATTTAGATGGAACTGCACTGTGTGTTTGTGGTCTTGGAGAGAGCATATGACAGGGAGCATAAGGAGGAGTTGTGGTATTGTTACAGGAAGTCCGAAGTGGCAGAGAAGTATGTGAGAGTGGTACGAGGGCAGTGTGACAGCGGTGAGGTCTGCAATAGAAGTGACTGATACATTTCAGGTGGTGTGTATATACCAAGGATCCCTGTAGACTATGTTGTTTGCAGTGATCTGTAGTGAAAGGAGAGCACAAGTTGAGACCCCAGAGAGACAGACATGAAGTTCAGCAGGACTAAAACAGAAAACCTGTGCGTGAATGAGAGGGAGGACAGTGCAATGGTGAAGATAAAGGGAATAGAGCTGGAGAAGTTAGAGGAGTTCAAATACTTGGGTTCAACAGCCCAGACTAACAGGAAGTGTGAAGAGGAGGTGAAGAAGGGATTGCACGCAGAGTGGAATGGGTGGAGAAGAGATGCAGGAGTGATTTTAGACAGACAGAGACCAGCAAGAGTGAAAGGGAAGGTACAAGAAAGTAGTAAGACAAGCTATATTGTTTGGTTTGGAGACAGTAGCACTGGGTAAAAGACAAAATGGAGAGATGGAAAATGTTAAGATCTGCAATGGGAATCAACAGGAAAGTGGATCAACAGGAATTAGATAATAATTAGGGGGACTGCTTGAGTTGGAGCTTTTGGAGGAAAAGTCAGAGAGGCAAGACTATGTATGTTTGGACATGTGCTGAGGAGAGACTGAGTGTGTTGGGAGGAGGATGCTGAGGAGAGACTGAGTGTGTTGGGAGGAGGATGCTGAGGAGAGACTGAGTGTGTTGGGAGGAGAATGTTGAGGAGAGACTCTGAGTGTGTTGGGAATATGCTGAGAAATGAGCTGCAGGGAAGAAGAAAAGAGGAAGGGCTATCAGGAGGTTTATAGACAGATGGTGAGAGAGGCGTGAGCAGTGGTGGTTCTAGACCAAAATGACCAGGGGGGCCGAGGGGGGCAAGTGTGTTTTTAAGTTTTTAAGATCA
Source organism: Ladigesia roloffi (assembly GCA_037577295.1). Lineage (NCBI taxonomy): Eukaryota > Metazoa > Chordata > Actinopteri > Characiformes > Alestidae > Ladigesia > Ladigesia roloffi. The sequence continues at coordinate 33,506,633 of JBBKCR010000101.1, forward strand.
AAATAGGAGTGTGAGAGATAGGGTATGTACAAATGCAATATTGAGATTCTGTGTTACAAACTAAGGTGTTGAATGATTGCTGCACAGTCATAGGACACACTCGCAGGAAACAGCTGAATACCACCATGTGGTTATATTTTTAAATGCAGCTTTTTAGAAATTGTTTTTTTTTGTTGGATTTCCAGGACCAGCGCACTACAATTGCTGTTTCCCAGCAGGTGCCCTTATAACCAGAACAGATGGTGAACTGTCAATCCTCGTGTTCGTCCTTGGAGGAGCTAAGAAATTACAAACTGAAAGCGAGGCAACAGAAAGTTGATATTGAGAAAAAAGGCAAAAAGTTAATCACTGTTTTTTTTAGAAAGTTAGATATTTCTTCACAGACTTTCCTTGGGAGCCCAGTAACATTCCAACATCACTGCTGAGGCTAACCTACTACTTGGCTGATTTGAACTCACTCAACTTACAGGGTCACTTTAATAACTTATAGGGTCAATTTATAGCTCCAAAAATGCAATTTTGTCCCCAATATGATGAAGGGAGATCAGTGCATTTGTATTCAGCAGTTGCACACTCTTGGTATAGCTAGGTGCCAACCCAACCTTCAGCACCACAAGTATACTAATCACCAGCCTGAATTTTTGCAATCATCTGCACATTTCTTCTGGATCTGGCTTCGTTGTGTTTGGAAACATTCCTCTGAAACTGGTCAGGTAGAGGAACTGGACTGAAAATGCGAGCCATTGAAAATCCCTAAGGAATCCTGGAGAACAGTTCCTCAAGAATACACAATACAAGAAGGTCTGGCTCTTTGGAAGACAAATAGGAAGAAATGAAGGGTGGCTCAAGACATTTGCACAGGAGAATATATTTACAGCTCAATCCATGAATCTGGAGAGTTAAGCGTCAATGAAACTGATTCTGAATATTTTTCAGAGATTCAAGATTCTTAATTGTCAAATGCATAGTTACACATATCACAGTGAAATGTAGCCTAAACTGCTACTTTTTTGACTATGCAAACATTATAAAAAGTACAAATAATTTTTTTTAGATCTAAAGATATTTTTAGATCTAAAAATAAAAGCAAAACAGATTAAACAAATAACACAAGTTTAGAGTATCTTAGGAATTAAGTTATCAAAAATCTGGCAATTTTACATTTGTACAATATGCAAGGTATGCTCTACTAACATGTGAGCTGCTAGCTGGCTAGCTAGCATGGAGAACTTTATCTAATGATCACGTCCGTCTTATCTATTTCTTCTAGTAAAACAACTAAAAGGCAACTGGCTCATCAAAATATGACTCTTGGCTAGCTAGACATCCAACTTCCGAGTTCTATTGCGCTGAATCAGTAAGTGGGTGTGAATGAACAGGTAAGTCTGGTTGCTCAGGGTGTTTCCAGAAGCAAAGCATGCTCTCATTTTCTTACAATTGACCACCAGCTACAGCCAGGAGAGGTCTCTAACACTGACATCTAGTGGCGAAAATTAATTGCAGGTCATATTGCAGGACTGTTTATTCTGTGACAATTACATGTTAAATATTCTATAGGTTTAATGAATTCCTCAAAAATGTTAGCTATAATATAATAAAATAACTATTTTTTCATATCTGTTGTTGAAGGTGGCCTTTACACAGGATCTCTTACAATATAGGCACACTGGTTTATTTTGAGGAACAGACTGTCTTCCAGCAACATCATTTGTGAAGCCACTTTATACCACTTCACCAATGGTTAGAACTGCCACAGAATTTAAGTGGCTCATGGGACAGTAGAGCAGTGATTCTAATTGCATGTCACAGTATTTGTGAGTGTGTGTGTGTGTGTGTGTGTGTGTGTGTGTGTGTGTGTGTGTGTTTTTGTGATGCTGGATTTGAAAACTGATGATGGGAATGCAAAATCATGCCTAATTTCAAATTTGTGTCAAGTAAACTTACAAATAAACCAGTTCTGACCATCTACAAGTGTGTACTTGTACAAATTCATTGTACATATAATGTTTTGTAGATGGACAATAGGCACTTTTCTTACTTGTTGGCATCTTTTTATGCTTAAATATGGTAGAATGCTTTAAAAGAGAGGTGTGACGAATCTTATAGCATCAGGAAAGGAACAATTACGAACTGAGAATGGCAGAAATGTAAAAATGAAATCAGAATCAGAATCAGAAAACGTTATTTATCCCGAAGGGAATTGTTTGTGGTGACCGCCACATTACACAGACACAGACCAACACGAGACATCAGAATAATGCAAATTAAGAATAACAATAGAATAAGAATAAGAATAAGATTACTACTATACTAGGATAAATAAATCAGGTGTAATACAAGTCTAAATGAATCTAACAAAATAAACTAAAACCAGAAAATAAATATAATCTGAAAAATAAAAAAAGGAGATGGAGAGGAATGGTATAAAAAGTAAATGATTAATTTGTGGGCCTTTTCTTATGGTGTGCTGTTTGTAAAAACAGCTTCACAAATTTAGAGGTGTCATTTTTTCAACATTTAACAGAATGTTCACATAATTGTTACACATTTAGTCCTAAATGTGTTTAAAATAAGGTTTTAGGTTTTAGGTTTTGGTCCATTTTATTGCTGCTTACTTATTAAATGTTAAATCTAAATGTTAAATCTAAATCTAAATGTTAAATGTTAAATCTAAATGTTAAATTTTATATCTAAATGTTATCATACCACTCAGTCCAGCCCCCTGCTAAATACCAGCCAATTGTAAACACGGGGCGTGGCCAATTAGCATATCTCATGCTTGTGAAAGCAACATTTAGATTTGGATTTAACATTTATATTTAACATTCAAGATTTAAATCTAAATGTTAAATCTAAATCTAAATGTTAACTCTAAATGTTAAATCTTATACCTAAATGTTAAATCTAAATCTAAATGTTAAATCTAAATCTAAATGTTAAATCTAAATCTAAATCTTGAATGTTAAATATAAATATTAAACCCAAATCTAAATCTTAAATGTTAAAACTAAATCTAAATGTTGCTTTCACAAGCGTAAGATGTGCTAATTGGCCACGCCCCGTGATAACAATTGACTGGTACTTAGCAGGGGGCAGGACTGAGTGCTATGATAACATTTAGATTTAGATTTAACATTTAGATATAAAATTTAAGATTTAGATTTAGATTTAAGATTTAGATTTAGATTTAACATTTAAATTTAACATTTAACAATTACGCAGCAAGAAAATGGACCAAAACCTAACTCTGTCCTTTTTTAAACACATTTAGCTTTAAATGTGTGAAAATTGTGATAACATTGTGCTAAATGATGAAAAAATGACACCTCTAAATTTGTGAAGCTGTTTTTACAAATGGCACCCCATATTTTCTAAGATACATTTGCTTTGCAAGCAACCTATTTATTTGGGTTGACATGTTTACAAAAATCTTCATAAGAAGTTCCAGACATTTCACTAGATTTCTCTAATCATCAAAAGTGGTTGCTTATTCACAAGTTGCAGTACTTCTTACCAAAACCTTTCTCAGTATGTTCAACCCTGCAGTGCAGTGCTTGAGCATTCATGGTAAAGTTGAGAGTAATTGATGTAGACACACCTGCACTGTAAAGGAGGCAGGATCTTAGAGTTGACTCACTTTGAGAAGGCCCAGGATTAATTTTTTACATGCAGCTAAGACAGACAGCACAGTTTGCACCTTTCAGCTTCATAAGCTAATAGGACTAATAAGAAGGGAAAGATCGGAGCTTGTGATTAGCATTAAACAAAGCATTTAATGCTAACTGGGCTAGCTTCCTTCATGCCATTTTCACTTTCAAACAAGAAGTGCTTTTAAACATCAATCTGTAGTGGTGTGTCTCAAACATAGCTCTCTAAAGATGCAAAAATTGTGCATTTTTTTATATATATACCTCATGACAGTTCCTTCAATACTTTCTGCCTAAACATAACTTAAAACTTTGTTCAGACTTCGATATCCTCTTCTTTATAAATAAAGAGAAGTCCTTGAACGAGACATGTACACATACACACACATTTCCACTCAGTAACTAGAAAGTCATTTTCCCTTTTCACTAGAATATAGAAATCAATGTCACATGAATAATGTATCCATTAACATTAAGCCCCTAATTGTTTGCCATGGGATTTTTGTTTGAGTTTATGGGAATCAGTTCTGATCTTTAGCTGGAAATACTGTGAGTTCAGAACAAGTGCAGGCTGATTTTTGTAGCTTGATTGACATTACTTTTTTGTTTGTTTGTTTGTTGTCTTTGAGGATCTCTGATATTCACTCTGAAAAAAACAGCCTTTCAAGATAGTCTCCTCAGACATCTTCCTTTCCCATATTTAAATATTTTCCTCCAGCTAAATAAAGTGATTTAAAGATATTTTAAAATAGGTCCATCAAACGAATAACACAGGTCTTCATCAGATATAAAATAATCAGCAGTGATTGAATTGTGACGGCTCATCCCAAGAGGTTTTTCTAACAGCATAACCTTAAGCGGTATTTCATGATGGGTGGGGAAATGCTTGAACATCCCTCTGTCTTGCTCCCTTTTCCCTTGGTGAATAGATAAAAACTATGTAATCCTTCTACCATCCCACATTTTTTTCAACAATGTTCATAAGTATGTCACTGTGGTACATAAAATTGAAAATTATACACAAACTTTAATAAGAAATAAATGCATAATTTTACAACCAAAGAATGGGCTAAAACATGAACCTCTCCAGCTTTAATGAATATTGTTGCTGGAATATGACATTTGTTCTAATGCAACTGATAGAGCCTCAGGGCCTTATCTGTCAAGATGCCTTACTTTCGATGGACATCTCTCTGTCCATATATGGCTCCATAACCAGGGGACTAGTGGGTCAGTTTAATTGGGATAAATGAATTCAGTGAATGCCATGCTCACTTTAATGCCACAGGCAATGCTTTATATTTGTTTGTGTGTGCATATGTATGTGTGTGTGTGTGTGTGTGTGTGTGTGTGTGTGTGAGAGAGAGAGAGAGAGAGAGAGAGAGAGAGTATGCAGGAATAGAGAGAGAGAAGCTAAAAAGTAAGTTCTTCGTTGTTGCAGGTTGCAGTAGTCATATAAACTCAACGAACTTCAAGCACCATACATCCATCAAATATCTTTTTAGGATTGCAAATATTATTACTGTACAATCAGAAACAATGTCTGATCTGGGGAAAAAGGGGGAGAAAGAAAATTGAGGAATGTAAATTTGGTTGGGGAAAGGTGAAAGGATTGAGTGAAAGAAAATAAAATGTAAATTTGACCTTTCTTTATTTTTCTAATCTGAGCTTAGGTCAGTGGTTTATCTCTTGTAAGATGTATTCGTATTCAGTAATGACCTTCTTATCAAGCACCAGGGGAATACTGATAGGGCCAAGGCTTCAATAGCTGTCAGAGGCTATGAAAACTCCTACTGAACATGACCGTGTTTTGCCGTATGTTTGCATCTTTAAAAGAATCTTTAATGAGTTCAAAAGAGTGAGAGAACAAAAGGAAAACATTCCTGCCATAACACACCTCGCTCTGTTCATCTGGTGGGCTTTAGGTTGACTCAGATTTGTGAGACCCTGAAATCTCCCAAACATCGAGCCCTCAGGGCTGATTGATTGAAAACCAAAAAGTAAAGCTGGCAATTTCCTAGAGTGGGTCTGTACAGCAGGGTTTTGAGCAGGTAGCACCAGTGCTATACATTGTTGTACCACAAATATTGTATTACTGAAAAGAAGTGTAGTAAATGGTAAAGCTGATTAAGAGTCAAAAAGCAGATGAACATGTATATTATTTTCCTTCCAGGAATTCAGATTCTCTTGACGGGTCATGTTTGGGAACTCAGATAAAAAATGCATGTGTTTTCAGTGACAAAATGTGAAGCAATAAAAGAAACATGGTGCCCAGCATTATTTGATGTGTTTGTTATTTATTTATTATTTATTTAATCAGTCACTACTACAGGGGTGGTAGTGGCCTAAAGGGTATGATACTTGCCTCTGGACCAAGAGGTCATGGGTTCGATACCACCACTGGGTTCCTGCGCATGACCCTTAACCCCAAGTTACTCCTGGGAGACTGCCCCCTGTAGTTAGGAAATGGAAGTCGCTTTGAATCAAATGCTTGTGCTAAATACCTTGATTGAACCAAAAAGGAAATAGACAAAATTTGGCAAGGACAGTAGAGCAATGCATGCCTCAGCTTTCAAATCTAAAAGTGTCCTGTAGCAAACTTTTCTCAACAAGCAAAACTTAAAATCACAAACTGTAGGTAATGAAGATATTTTAGAATATATTAAGGGTTGATTAAGGGTGAAACATTGTATTTTTATCTTCTATTAATTCTGGCACATTCTAGTTACATGGTAAGTGTAACTTGATCTTTGACCATTTGTGATCTGGACCAAGATAGAAGGCAATAAAGCAATAAACATGCCTTAAGGGGGTTTAAATAAACACAAGGGGGTCTGTTAATGATAAGGGGGGAAGGAGGAGGTCAGAAGGCAAGAACTGGGGCCCGATAATGCACACGGCGCAAAGTGCTTTTGTCACTGGCGCAACCCATCATTGCTATTTTGTGTGAGCGCATCGTTCATTTTTTTCAGCAGAAAAGTACGTTGTCATTATAGCAGATGGCATTGCGCTGGGTAGGGCGTGTCCCTGAAAAGAAGGGGTTTGGCGAGGTGCATAGCGCGAATTTGCTATTTTATGAGAAGCCTCTGGCCAGAAAAAAACTGGTTTGTAGTCATTCGCGCATTGTTCAAAGACTATGGATATGAATGCCTGGGACGTGGAAGTGTTGACAATGCGCCCACACGCAGCTTCTTTCATAAGCAGGAGCGAGTAGCGGCGCACATAAAAAAAATTTTAATGTGAAGGAAAACTTTACGGAGTCCTAAAAATATAACCATCAAATGTGCATCACAAACATCACACCATGATTATTTGTAAAATAAATATAATGCTCGCAAAACTAAGTTGACTGGAGTAATCACTGATAACTAATAACAGGTACCTGATGGGCCATTCAACCAATAGTGTCGAACACATATGTACATAAATACATGTTTCACGGTAGGTTGTCAAGAAACATGAAACTACATCACCAGCTCATATTTTGGTTAGACATGTTTATATGTCTTCCTTACCCTGTTAAAGATAGCTGCGCTTGTTGATCGCATCTAATTGGACAAAGGCTGCCTTGACGTCTGAGGGGTTGTTGCCGATTCAGCCCCCTTAGCGTGAGAGACCCCCCTTCGCTGTTCTTGGTCCTGAAATCCTATACGCCATGTCTTTAAATCCATCATGCGCATGCATGCTTATTTCAAGGAGGTTGTGGCTAAGTAACAGCGACATGGGCAGTTAATCGTATTCAATCTAAATCACAAGAAAGAACACATCTTTTTTTACCCTATAAACTACGTTTTTTTTCTTTTTTTTTTTGGAATAAGAACCGTGAAAATGTTCGGGGAAAATCATTGCTGCTTTGAGAACCCCTCCCCTGATTGAGCCCTCATGAGTTATAAAACGCTGTGGCATTGTATGCTGATTTGTTAAAGCGATTCTTATTTAATAGAATTCTTATTCAATGTTTATTTGATTAGAAACAATTTTAACGTCTCATTACTGAGTTTTATGGTATTGATGATTTTTATAGCACCGTTATATGGTGTTTTTGAAATCACGTGTGCAATAACAATCATATCTACACTACATTAAATACGATCTTTTAAAATGGATAGGTGGGCTGTTACAATAAGTACCCCTAGCAAAGGGTTTGGGAGGATTCCCTCCATCCTCGAAGATCAATTGTTCCCGTGTCTTCACGTCATTATACACAGCACGCCATTGACAATGCAACGGAGTGAGAGTGTGAACTCTGATTGGTTTATTGCATGCTATGCCCAAAACACACCCATGGCTAATTTACTCACTTAAGACATCCCATTTGAACTATGCGCCAGGTGCATTGTTCATTTTTCCGACAGCACTATAGTGCTTTGCGCTGGCCCCTCCCCCAAAGACAACTGCGCTTCTGACTTCATACAATGCGCGAGTGACTGTGAAAATCGGGCCCCTGGTGTTTTAACAGTAGTAGTATGTTAACAAAGACCTGATGAATCTGACAGTTTAACGGTCAAAGGTGCCAACAACCTAATTAACAACTTGATTATAAATCATTCAAAAAATATTTATGAGTTGTCTTAGTGTTAAGTGTAACCATTTTAATATCAATATAGCTCCTGCATAGACTGCAACTGCCTCCAAAAATAGACTGATCCTAAAATATATCAGATTTTAACGGCAATGGGTGTTTCAAATTAAGATGTTGGTTCAGGGTCATAAATGTTACATGCAAAAATGCATCTTTAAATTTGGCCTGGTGGTGCATGACCCCAAATTTGCTGGCTAGATAGTTTAGATCATCCTTTATCAATGTACTAAATTTAATCAAATGTTTTTTTGGGCTGCCATAGACTCCCCTGGCAGAAAGTAGAATTACAATAATAGTGATGAACTGAAACAATTACAGGAGGCGTATTGGCCCTTAACTTGGAGTGCTTAGTCCACACCTAAACCATATTAGATCTCCTCAGATGCATTAGTTTGTACTATTTATTTGAAAGCCTTGCACATTTATCTACCTTTGTCATCGTTCTCTACCAAGTCAGTGGTTAAGAAACAAGACGGCAAAGCTGAATGGACACCTAGTTCCATTAATAAATAAGGTGATTACAGAGGCAATTACTTGTAAACCAAAAGGATTTCACTCAGTAGCAGCCAAAGTATCAAGCAAAGAGGAAAGCATTCCGTTCTTTAGCCTTCATACTCTTCATTATATCGGTGACTGCAGGCTCTCAGGAAATGCAGGGCCAACAAGGGTCCTAGTTAATGAGGCTTCACCTAAATGCAGTAATGAGCCCCACCTGGGCTCTTTAGTGTGCAGGATAGATGAGTTCACATATCCTTGCAGCACAAAGTTCTATTAACCTGCACAAAACTGTAGTCACTCGGTGCCATACCCCCCTCAGCCCAAAATGTTTGAGCATTCGTGGTTTTTGTCCGAATTTGACCATTAGCATATTTGTAATAGCTATCATCTGGCTGCACAGGGGAAGTGACTGTCGCGACGCGATTATGACTGGACTAACCTGATTTACTTGATCTATTATTCATTGATTTATTTAATCTTTTTTTTTCTCACCTGAGTCCTTTGTTGATTTAAATGCTAATTATTGGGATAGCAGGCTGCGAATGATTAATTGAGGAATATATTAGAGGAAACATTATGCATTAAAAAAAAAAAATCCACCGGCACTCTGATGAAAATCAATGTAAATTGGTAGTTAATTGAAGCTTAGTGAAGGGCTCTCATGTAATTGTGTCTCATCACTGTTTAAGTGACTTACTGACTACACATTGGTATGCAAATTGGACTACAACTACGTAGTATTAAGTGAAAGGTGTGTGTAGTAAGAAAAAAGAACAGGAATCAGAAGACGTGCTGAGGAACAAGTTACGGCTGTCAATCAAAAGTTCGGCTAATTAATACTATGATCAGCGTTCGCAGCGAGTGCAGAACAATCGCCTAATCTCTTCTCTGAGACCAAAAAACAGAAGTCAGAGTTCATTACATCACACATCCGTCATTTTCACTCTGACTCCCGAGTGTCTGCTGCAGATGTGTGTTTTTCCTCATCATGGTGGGATACGTGACGCTTTCCATGAGGTGTCACTACAGGGTCGTGTAGAGCTCCTGAGGGCGGATAAACTCGCACTCAGTCACAGGGAAGCAATGGAGGCTGACACACTCAATGAGGATAGATTTGTTTTTCTAGCCCTGCTGCGCAGTGATGGATGTGTATCAATCTGACCTCGAACTCCCATAATCCACCTCTCCTTTATTCAGTACCTGAAGCATGCCTCGAACACATTGTTCATGAAGGCCAGAACAGCAAAATGTCCAAGGCGGCTTGTAATAACATTATAATTGCGCAGCCTACGCTCCTGAAAATGAGGCTCCTAAAGAGTTTTTGGGTTTGACACATGGCTCATGAGAAAACTTCATTATATAGTTGTTTTTAATAGAATCATGTGAGGGGAAAAATCTATTTTTGCACTTATTTCAGATGTAGTCAATCACCAGAATTACTACAGCTGAGATTCTGGTGTTTCTAAGAAGCATTAGACGTGAATGGGCCTCCAAATAGCCCCCATCATTTCCATAAAAAATCTAATCCACCGAATCTTTATTGATAATCAAGTATTGCCAACATTGCGCAGTAGCACACTCACATTCTCAATTTCATACACAATGACCACAATCAGCAGAATCACAAGTAAAAAAACTTTATTGACCTTGTGTTATATAAGCAATACATTGCCATCATCAGTCTTTTTTTAAAATAGATTCATTTGTAGAAATACTTTTAAAATATGAACTGTGAAATATGTAGATGACAAAAGGAGTTTTTTTCAAGTGAAGCCAGAGTTGAGCCAAATGTTCTATTAATCTTTTTAAACATTTGTATTAATATTATGTTCAAAAGATGAAGTTTAAAAGAATGTATCTCTATAAATGTATCAAAGGACACAAAATGACTTACCAGGAGCTTTAATACTATGTGACCAAAACCACAACCAGAACTTTCAGCAGATCAATATAAGTTTGGTGATATTGTGTTCTTATTTTTAGCAATGTTAACCTCATACACAAGTTAAACTAAAGAAAAAAGCCAAAAATGTATTGGATAAACAATTACACTTGGAGTTAATGGAAGATTGTTTACATTTGTCTGTAATCTGTTTTCATATTATTGTAGTATGGTTTAAAAATGCCATAAAAATAGTTTCATCTCTGGTACCACTCTGAAGAAAGTCTTTTGGCATCTTCATATGCCAAGCTAAGATTTAAATTACATTTTTTTATGTCTAAAGGCAGTTTAGTTTGTTACAATAGATATTTATTATGGTAATTGTATATGAAATGTTTCTCTCTAAAATTCTTTAACTCATTCTCCAGGCACACACACACATATACACAGGCACACACACACACACACACACACACACACACACACACACACACACACACACACACACAAAAAAACACACAACACAACATTCTGTGCGCACGCCAGTGTGGCTGGGCATGGCAAGCTGATGATAAAGCTCATCCTGAATCCTCTACAGGTAAACATGGCAGTGATGTATGAGCTCCATCTCACATACTTATAACTCCATCTCACATTGTGATAAATTACTCCCTCAAGATCCAATGTCGCTATGGTCCTGTCAGATATGACAGTGGGAAAAGGCTAGGTATGGGGAGAAAAACAAGAAAAAAAATGGTTTCGACATAAAACACAAACCAGCCAAAAAAAATACCCAGCGCTTGATAGTGGAGACATGAAGGCCTTTTCTCCAAGCTCACTTCATAAAAAAAAAAAAATTATATATATATATATATATATACATATGACTTTGTTTGGGAGTGAGAGTTACACTGAAGCAGGAGCCATTCCGAACACTGTCACCTTTTAACTAAAACGTAAAACATTCATCTTTGAACAGGAAGAGGCATTGACTAACCACCACAATGGCCTTCAAATCGGCTGCGTTTGGGCTTGGAGCTTTGGTATGCCGTTCTCCTCCTAGCGGTGAGTTTGATATTAATGATGCAAGCGGACGCGATTACACTCCGAGGCTGGCGTATCTCTTCCACTTTTGTGGGAACGTGTTTTGGGAGCTGAAAGGAAAGCTGGGAAGGAACAGGCCTCGGGGTGACAGAGTACGGGATGAGAGATGAGAAACAGTGCACTGCGGTGACACCACAGCATTCATTACCCCAACAGCGCCATTTCAACACTTCCCTTCCTCCAGTGAAGCAGCCATTATTTGGCATAATCTTTCCAACAGACCCGGCTCCTTTATTTCTAACGGGCAACCTGCGTGATGGAGAAGCACCACCGATGCCTTTTATTCCAAACTTTCTTTTCTCTCTCTGTAAATATTTATCCTTTTTCTCTCTGCCTCGATCCACTCGAGCCAATTTACTCGACAGGCAGCGACTGGATCTTTCCAGTGTATTATGCTGGTAATTGCTGTTCTCATGAGGATGATCAGACAGCCTCTCTCTAAAGGAGTCAAATTAAGACTATGAAAAGAAGTCACTCTCTTTCAAGCGGCAGTTGGGCTAAAGCCATCATTAGACTTAATTACTCATGCTAGAGACTACATGTATGCTAACACGTTTGCCAGTGGCTCGTACCCCCCACATGTGACTGTTCACATAAATGAGTCAGTGCCTACACTCAGGGGGTCTGGCTAGTAGACGACACTAGTAATCTTTGTTTGAACAAATGTGCTCTGTATGTGCTCGGTATGTTTTCAACATACAAGCTCCTGAATGCTGTTCATCAAGTAGACGTGTCAAGTCAAGTAGAATTTTATTGTCATTTCAATCATACACACACAGTAGCTACGCAGTGAAATGAAACAACGTGCCTCCAGGAGCATGGTGCAATAGAACAGCAGAAAGGAACAGAACACAAGGTCACGTGCAGACTGGACAAAAGTATGCAAGTATTAAAAATGAGCAACAATACCACTTGACAAGACCAGACAACATTTAGTGCAATTTGCAGTCACTACAGCCTGGGTGAATATAGTATTTTGACTGGTACTGGACTTAAATATGCAGAGTCTTTGTTTTTTTCTCTCAAATTATACTAGATTGTATATAAGTATTTGAAACTTATTAGAGGCAATTACTTGTTTTATTTTGGCTTATATTTTATATTGTTCTTATCTCTGTGTGTCTGTGCAGCCGTGGTTCATGAAATCTGTTCAGTCTTTTGTTGGCAACACTTTACTCTACTCTTATAAAGGGTTAATAAATTACTTATAATCAGGTTGTTAAAGGTATAGATCACCCCAAAATGAAAATTTGATGTTTATTTGCTTACCCCCAGGGCATACAAGTCGAAGGTGACTTTGTTTCCTCAGCAGAACACAAACGCAGATT
>JBBKCR010000101.1:33527195-33549924 GCA_037577295.1 Ladigesia roloffi
AGTTCGGCGGGCCGGATTAAAAAGCCCAACGGGCCGTATATGGCCCGCGGGCCGTAGTTTGCCCATGTCTGGTCTAGGAGAACAATCAGCAGTTTTAGTCCATTTTACACTGGTTATGTTTACAAAACTCAGATTTTTCTAAAACATTAAGGAGTTAAACAGTTCAGCACGCTTGGAGGGGAGCACTAAGTGTCAATACTGTCACATCAATTGACAAAAGTCTTTTTTTTAAGTGCAAATGGTTTGAAGCAATTTTCTTAGCATGTTATAAAGCGTCTTTCTTTCAGCAAAGCAGTAAAAAGTATCAAGACTTCTTTTGTTTGTAAAATAATTTAATATTGGGTGAGCTGGTGAGGAGAACACCGGTTCGGTTCTAGATTCCTCCAGCTGTTGTTCACATTTGTGCAACTCCATCAGCAGTTCCTGATTTGAAGGACTGATTGAGTCAAACCAGGTTTCTGATGGAACCTACAAGTAAAACTGGACTTCCCTTAGTAAACACATTAGTAAAAGGTATACTGAAAATAAAATCAGTATTTACAGTACAATGTTTTAATGTGATTTTTAGTATTTATTTAGTATATTTAGTTATTTTCATATAGAAAAAAAACATTCACTGCTCATCCAAACAGTTTTAAATGTCTTTTTGCAGCGCTGTACATCGTGCTGGGTGATGGGGTGAGGGTTGCCAATAAAGTTCGTTTGAACTCCCCACCATGCAGGGTTGTGTTATCCCTGGTGTTAGAACCTGTAATGTCCAGATGAGACTAACAAGTCACATTATACATTTGCCAATGTTTTATGTACGACTACCTTTTAGCTACGCTCACTGGCCATTTAATCAGGTAAACTTACCTCATAGGAGCACTTTGAAGCTGCACTGACTGGAGCCCATCTGCTGGGAGAGGATGTGGGGGTGGCGGTGGGACAAAGTCCTGACTTTGTAGTCAGAGAACTCAGAGAACAACAAAGACATAAAATATCAGAGCAACAAATTGGCCTTGACAAGATTCATAACAGGACAAAACATTTCATTTTAATTATCAAGGTTAGAGCCAGGTACAAGATGACACATTATAATGGCACTTATCAGATAAGATAATAAAACAAAACATAAGATAAGAGAAGTGAGATAGGATCATTCATTTGTCAAATGTATTGTCATACAAGTACAAAACATAGTGAAATCCTTTCTCTGCATTTAACCAAGTGAAGCAATGGGTTGCTGAGAACGGGGCGCCTAGGGAGCAGTTACACACACAACTACTATTGCAAATAGGCATTTACATACTATAAATACAGGAAATATATTTGACTCCACACCCTGGCATAGTAAAGATAGTGGAGTATATGTGTGTTTTGTGTGTGTGTGTGTGTTTGTGTGTGAAGTGGGATGCTAAATTTAAATGTATTTGATATAACTTTGGGTTTCTGACTCAAGACGATGGATCACTTAACTCTTGCTATTCCAGCGTTTGCTCTAAATTAAATCTGTATTAATTTAATGATGGACTATTCAGGGCCAACCTAATAGTGTAGGTGGACATCTGGTCCTTTTCCGGTCACATCTTTGTATTTTGCAGTTATAGCTGTAACATTTAGAGGAGAATAAATGAGGCAATGCCAACAACCAACTTGAGTCAGGTTAACATACTTTACTGCAGGGCTTATAAACAGAAAATGCAGCACAAATCTATTTTTTGTTTTGTGCTCTCATCCATAAACTGTTGAACTGAAATAATAAGCCCTTAACTTCCATTTTTTTCCTCAAGACTAGTCAATTGACTCATCCAGAATATTATGTGCATGGGTTAATGAGTGCAGGTTTACAGCAGGGAGATATTTGTTGTAGCAGTTGTTGTTGTTGTTAGGTATTGTAACACTAAAACATACTCAGTACTAACTTGTGCATGCTTTGTGAGTCAGATGTCTGTAGTGTTTAGGGGAGGCTGGAGGGTGTAGTTTTATCATAGGATCAGAGAGGCAAGCGGCTGCTTTGTCACACCAGGTGCATTAATCACTTCACCAGGTGCATTAAGCCTTCTCCTCATACTCCTCCCTGATGGGAGTCATGCAAATGAATCCTTAGGAGCTGGGGAAACTTTACCCAAGCCAACTGCGTTTTTTATTTTTATGATTTTTTGTTGGCTTCTTTAGATTCGGTCACACGGGTGCCGTGAGTCACGCGGTGCTGAGGGACACTAACTCGCTCTCTAGTGGAACAACAGATGCTTGTTATTAATCTCACTGTGGCTTTTTCTCTCCGTCTCTCACTCGCTTGGTGGTTAATGGCCCTTGTCCTCTGTTTGATTAGTTCATTTCTCTACCGTTTAAGTAATAATTCACCCAGTCCAGGCCCTGCCCTGGCCAATAATACTGACTTGGGAGTGTGTGAGCTTGCATCATAAGTTTGACATTGATACTTAGCCTATATGGTGGGGTTTTTTTTGCTATGACACAAAGCTATTTTTTAACCATTTGAAAATGTCAGCCGGCCTTTATGATTTGTTCGCTTTTCATGATGAATGGACTAACACAAATAACTCATTATTACCTGGGAAACAAGCCTGTTGCTTTAACCTATAATGAAGGCTAGAATGTATGTTTGGTACAATTGAGCCGTGTAGATACATATATAGCAAAGATACAATATGAAAAATGTATACCATAATTGTTATTTTGATCTTACTGACATACTATTGAATCATGAGGATTAAAGCAGTGTTTTCTCTGGATGGCACTGTGCCTCAGGGGACATGAACATTCTGTGCATTCGCTTGAGCTACTAGTAAGGTGCCATTAATCACCTCATGCAATAGCATTCACCTCGGTGGGCTAATGATTTAATATCGCACACATCATGCCTTACCATCATACCACACATATTACCTTACACAGCTACTCATTTCATTACAAACAATGTCGCTGCATCACTAGACGGTTCTTTTGGAATAACACTGCTCACAGATCAATTTCAATTTCTTACCTACCCCAAAGAGTGGAGATGCATATCGATCATGTTAGACAAACACAATTCTCTCAGCTTCAGAAACACATGGTGTTACACAATAGGCGCAGCTGTCCACTCCTCAGAGAACTCAATAAATTACACTGATACAAATGTAACTTACTGCCAGTTACTGGAGCCCGGTGAGCCCTTCGCTTCAGATCAGCTCAAGACTTGGTGTACAGTGCCATCTAGGGGTGATCTCTAAAAATAGGTCACTTCCCCTGAGCCTCCCCAGCAAACTAATTTTGGGGTATATGAAACGAGAGATTTCATGTTTCTAAAAGGAATCAGCTGTTCGCAGTAATGCAGAATTCCCACTGACCTGCAGTTAAATTCAGTGGCTTCTTAAGATCTTAGCAGTCAAGATTCAGACATGATCTGCATTTGATCAGAAAGTTATTTTAAAGTTTCAAGGGCTGTAGAGCATAAAAATGGCTTTGCATTAATATACAGTATAAAACTGGAAAAGTATGTAAAGCCTTTTATGTATGCAAGGCCTCTTGTGCACTTTAATAAGATGTCAAACCACACTACTCACTGTAAGATTGGAGAATGCAGCTATACTTTCCTACGGATCATTAGAAAACACCTTAGGACACAGTTCTGAAGCCTTTTTATCCAACCTAAAATATAGAGAATACAACCTTGTTAGTGCAGGTTTGGCCTATTTGTGAAAGAGCAATTAAATTAGGTGTAAAATATTGAATTATACCCAATATATAGTACATTCCTTTCCAAAAATAATGTTCATTGTCACAGCAAACCTGTCAAAATGTTTTATCAGATATTGGTTTACATTCTTTTTGTACAGCTTTTTTTATACCAACAACCACGGTAAATTGTCATTGGAAATATGGTTTAATTTTTCTTAAGATCATTGCATAATGCCATAAAACATTCTGAAGAACCATTCTTCAACTAAACGTTTAATGAAATTTCCTTTCTGTGGCAACTAGCTCCATTGGTTTGAGATCTGGGGACAACCCCTCATGGGTTGTATACGCAGGGCCAAGAGGTCATGGGTTCAAATCCTACCTTCCAACACACCACCACTGAGTCCCTGAGTGAGACCCTCAAAACCAAGTTGCTCAAGTGAAACTGACCCCTGTAGGAATTACAGTCACTTTGAATAAAACGTCGGCTAAATGCCGTAAATATAAATGTTACATAAGTGCTGTTGAAATAGCTGTAGAAATTAGTAAGTGCTGTTGTAATAGTTATAGGTGTAGTTGCCTTGACCTGCTGAAATAACCAAGGCCTTCGATGAAAAACCATCTGGATGTTGCTATAAACCCTGTATATGTCATTCAGCATTTATACTGCCTACCTAAGCCATGTGCACAGATACTGGTTCCTAAACTGTGTGGTAAAACAAGCTGGATGTTCTTTCTCCTCTTAGTCTGGAGGATGCGGCTTCTATGATTTCCAAAAATTGAGAATGTCAGGTTTTGTAAAGTATTCCTGAGCCCATACTGTGATTTCCACTGCAGAGTCGAATCTACCTATCTGCCTGAGGGCCTGAAGATCATGGGAGTCCAAAATTGATTTCCAGTCTTGTACTTTGAATACAGAGATAGTTCTGAATTCTCGATAATATCTAGATCATATTTTCCATAGCTAATAAAATCCTCAAATTATTTGTAATGTTTTGTAGAATAATGTTTTTCTAAAAACGTTCTATGCTAATTGCATACATAGTCTTTCCCAGAGAACACCTTCTGAAAGACTCTCAGATATTTTTTTCTACCCAACCAATTAAACTCACTAGATCTGAGATGCAAATATATTTCATAAGATAATGCAGTTATTTGGGTTTCAACATTTGAAGAGTTGTCTTTGTTCTATTTTCAGGTGTTTTATGGTGTTTGTTATTTCCAATGCCTCATGCCCATAGACCCTGAGTTAGGTTCTGGGTTTCCGCAACCCTAGTATGGATTAAGCTGCTGCAGAAAATGAATAAATTAATGAATAAATGATTACTAAATCATCCTACTCTCTTATGTATATTTACTCATTAAATGTCTGTAAATTCTAGAAGAGAACATGCGGTGAACATGAGTCAGAATGGGCACTCTGATCAGTATATAGCTACGCAGCCCCATATGCAGCAAGCTGTAATGTTCTGTGTTATGGCACCATTCTATGATTGCCAGCATACACCTCTTCTGGGGGATCCAAAACATGGAATAGCTCCCCACGTGGATCAAAGAGTCTTGGTTCACCGGTTTTATCTCCCTGGCCCCCTTTGCTTGGGCACTGACCACTGCATTCCAGAGGCACCCCACCTGCTGTTTCGGAGATGCTCCAGCTCAGCCATCTATCCATCATAATCTGACCCATGTCAAATTCACCCATCTTTCCTGCTCCCAACACATCAACTTCAAGAACTAACTCTCTAATATGTCCCAGCCCTAACAGGTGTCACTGTAATAAGATAATCAGTGTTATTTACTTCACCCGTCAGAGGTTTTAAACTTGTGCCTGATTGGTTTACATTTCTGCATATTTCTGCATTATTTTAGCATTGTCAGATTCCATTTCTTTTAGTATTATATCTTGCCATAGTATTTTACTTGGCAAAGACTGTCAGTACTAACAAAGTCCACCCAGACTTTCACTTAGCTGACATGGTCTGTATTTATTAATTCAGTACCAAAGCAAGAGACCAAAATATATGTGGTACCAACTCTCTACAGAGATATTTACAGCACAGCCTCTGTATTTATTATTATTTTTTGTACCACTTTACAATAAATCTATAATATAAAGGGTTTACAAATGAATTACACTGAATTTATCAATCAAGTTAATAAATAAGTTATATAGTAAGTCTACAACCTAGTCGACAACCTGGTTATACATTTATAGACTTGAAGTGAAGTGATACCTAAATGACATATAACACAATGGTGTTTTTTAAACTGAGGTGAAATATCTGGCCAGGAAAATTAGTTCCCTCATTTTAAACACCAGCTGACTTATAGCTGCTATTATATTTCAGTTTCATAGTGCATTTGCATAGTGCTCTTGACAACAGGTGCTGGCACATGCAGGTGGCTCCATGGTGGTCAAATTGGCCTGGAGGCCCAAGCAGGAAAACCCCATAAAGGTTGATTGAGCATCAGCATGGAAGCGGACAGCATGGGCAGTAGTTAAGCTTGGCAAAGAAACGCATAGACAGGTAGTTCTGTTTAGGGTGACTGAACACAATATAGAGGGTTCACAGAGTGCAAGGTGTGAATCCATCGGGCCAGACTCTATCAGACATCCAAGCTAAAAAGAGGGATCCAGAAGGTAGCACGGATATCAGTGCTCACTGAGATATCAGCACTTCTCCGCTACAATCAACAACACTAAGTAAATGGGTAAGCAAGAGCGGGATCTCATTATTTTTTACCCCTAGACCTCCTGTATCTGCACTGTATTTGTTACCTTACTAGCAAATGTTACTGATGCATCTTGTTGGCGATCTAAGTTCAAATAACCAAACATTAGGGGCACCACTTTACAGTAAGACGAACCTTATAAAGAGTCCACAAATGACACAAAGTACAATCAAGTTGTTCATTACATTACGTGCATTATATGCATTTTTATGGTAGTAGCATGTTAACAAAAACCTGTTGAACTTGATGGTTTAACATTCTGCTGAAGAGAGAGACAATATAACATCAGCAACTAGCAAGATTTGAGTGAATCTGCATCAGTGCATGAGAACTTGTTCCATAAATTGTCTACAACCTAATTAACAACCTCATTACAAAATATGGCCAGACTTATTGTAAAGTGTTTCCAAAGACTGTAAGATTTAAACATGACCACAGATGTCTAGAGTTCAGCCAAAGAAAAAGACAAGCTAGCCATCAAGCTATTTACGACAATAGTTATAACATGTTAATAACAGCTTATTGATGATTTACAAACTATCTACAACCTAATTAACCAACTGGTTATAAATCATCTATAAACTCTTTATAAGGGTAGTCTTCTTCTAAAATAATACTGAAAGATGACACTTTATATAACTTCCGTTAAAATTTGTCTCATTGCAAATAAAAAATGACTTAAGCTAAAAAAGAGTCTTAGCAATTTAGGAGTGTAACAACTAATGCACTGTGCATAAGTGAAAACTTGTTCTATTAACATCTGTTGAAACTTTGCAAGTGGAAGCACTGTTGCAGTAAATGACTAAATACCTGCACAGTAATTGAAATAGCTGCCTGGGGCTCTGCCACAAACTCCAATATGGAAAATCACCAACACCATTCATGACCTCTGTTGACACGTTGCTGATCGATATGTGATTTTTAGGTTAACCCAGAAAATATTGCTTGTATGCCCTGGAAGTCTTCATATTATTTTGTATTATTGGACAAATATTTGTACAGGAAGCCATACACACTCTATAATGAATGTTAATAGAAAATGTCATTTGCTCAAGCTCACACATCTGTTTCTTCTTCTTACCTACATAACCTATATGAATTTCACCCATTTTCTTAACTGATTATCCTTAACTAGGGTTGGGTTGGGGGGGGGGGGGGCGCTGCTGGAGCTTATCCCAGCAGTCATAGAGTAAAAACCACCAGGACAAACACACACACTCAGTCATCTATTGTATTATTATCATAATAGTTATGAATAGAAATATAGTAGATACTGAATTCGTGGCCAGTTTGGTAACTGGAAATATACACCACCTGTTATATCACAGAATAATAATGTATTTCTGAGCTGGAAAGAGTTGCAGTGAAAGAGCATTCCCCTCTCACTGGACGTACAAGACAAAAAATGATCCTCCAACTGATGTCCATCTTGTGTCTTATAGCCTTCCCCTATGTCCACATTTTCATATAGTTTCCACAACATTTATTGTTCATTTCAGGAAATAAATAAATCTTTTACCAAGAATAAAAGTCAAAACGTGTTGTAAATTATTTGTTTTTTTCTCGGGTCGGGTTTTCGGTCATTATCTACACGTAGTTTTGCATGTTGGGCGGGTCAGTTTGAGGCGGGTATTAACTGGAACAGCAGCGCCCCCTGTCAATAGCCAGCGTCCAAAATAATACTCCCTGAAAATTACTTAATCTCGTGAATTTACCAGCCTGGACATGATCACTTGGTCCAGATCCGGACCCAGGTCCGCCATTTTGTGATGCTTGGTATAGTGTATTGTAGTGTACAGAATACTTTATGTATTTATTTTGACGTACAATATTTAAAATTCTTCTCTTCTTTGTGTCTGTGTGTGTCTGTGTAGTCATAATATAAGCGTTGTTCTCCAGAATCCATAAAATGTTCTGATTCTGATTCTTAGGAATGTTCAAGCACAGTCTTTTGGATGTTCTTTATCAACCCATTATACCTAAGCCAGAATAACTCACCACAGAGTTTGGTTTTGTGTCTAAGTCTTCAAGACAAAGCTCTAAAATTGGCTGTTGTGCGGCTTGCCTGCCAGCCACAGTTTAAATCTGGTGAATCATCATGACTGCAGGCTGATGTCTGGTTCTTTGAAGCCTTACAGTGAAAACTACAGCAACTGGAGTCGTCCAACAGTGATTGATAACAACTTGATGATGGTGAGCTGAAATTTCTGTGTAATAAAGATCCAGGTGGATATGAATTGCTCTGGAGAATGTCAGGCCACACCCTCTGCCTTATTCTGTCTCACACAAGATGTGAGTTCACTTTTATGAGCCCAGCAACCTTAGTATTGATCTACCATCCTCTTATCCTGGAGGCACAGCTCATACCACACTACAAGACCTTACATGTTTGCTTTATTTTATATATATATGTTTGGCTTTCAATTTTTATCCCTGCAGTGATCATGATCTTTACCTTTTCATTCTTTTCCAACCTCATGTTCCAGAGATCAGAAGAAAATACAAGGCATGTGGTTTTAAGAGGTTGACAGTTTCATTTACATGTACTGCATGCTTTTTTAATTTAATGAGCAGTAGAAGACAGGTAGACCAACTGCTTGCATAAAAATTCATATCTAATCTAAACTCATCCCGTTATCTAGCAAGGGTTTAAGTTAGTTTTAGTTTTAGTTCGTTTTTAACTCCAGATATTTTCTTTGTCTGACTCGGAACATATTGGAATCAACAAAAGCCCAAATACTCCGTCAGTATGCAGAGCTTTGAAAACTGAAAACCAGAAATGTTGCTGAGATCAAACATAATATTTATACATGGCACACAGAGGAAATTGAATATGAAAAATTTGGACAGCTATAGTACGGGATCCAGCAGGGCTGTTGTTTAAAGTCTCTTTGGAAAAAAAGTCTGCATAAATCTTGTTCACAAACATGATGGAATAGATTAATTCTGGCCACATCACAATTCCACCTCATGTCTCACAGAGGAGTCTGACAGAGGCAAATTTCACTGAAATAAAAGGAAAACAAAATGTTCCATTTTTTTAGTCCTTTATATCAAAAATAATACATTAAAGCAACACATAATCAAAGTATATTGGCAGATATTTTTTCACCCCACGTATTTGGAGCTTTGATGCATGTGGGTGTGTTGCATGCAGCTTTCAGTGGATATAAAGTAATTTAATGACAAAGAAGTGACAAACCAGGAGCAGCATTCGACCAAGTGGATTAGATGCTCCACAGCAACCACAACTTTCTGGATAAAGTTCTAAGAGGCAAAAGGATGTGCTGCGAATATCAGCCCCACTTACTGTAGGTGAGTCCCTGTACTCACTATGACTCACCGATTTTTACATCAACACACCGAAACACCTACTGGGACGCAAACTTAGGGAATAATAATGACTGCCCGCCATCTGTCCAGGAACAGAACAGCTTAAGTATGTGAGGACACACAAAGGATAAGATTGGTAAAAAATTGTTATGGCCCAGCAGATGGTAGCAGCTGTGTGCTATATGGCAATCTACAGATAAATAACCCTCAACTGTTGGGGCATAACTGTTGTCCAGGTCGGAATAAACATTAATGACTAGACTGGCATGACATTTTGCATTAAACACACCTAATAAAGGTAACACCTATCCAGAACTGTCAAGAGGATGGGTTTTCCGATGAAACAAAGGATGTTAGTCATGTTGGCAAAAAAACAGCATATACTCCTCTTCAGCATGCAATTAAGTCATCTTCAACTGTTGTACAACACCTCCCCCTGTTGGTGGGTAAGGAGGTTCCCATCTGACCATCGTCAAGAACGTGGATGCAACTCCCGAAGGAAAATTTTGTCCCAAAAATTGAATAGTTTCGTATAAGAGTGAACAATAGTGGATATGCATTGGGTGAAACAGGGTAAGATAAGTAAAGCAATCGAATCCTGGTCCTTCAATATCAAAACTCTACAACACCTAGTTCATTAGCTGCATTACGTGAGTTGGGAGCAAAGGAAGGTCTAAAATTTGAAGAGCAGTGGACACCAGGACCGGGACTCAGAACCACATCCCTAATTAAATCATACTGAAAACCACAGGACTAACACAATTACACTGAGAGTAACAGCACTAATTTAGTTACACTGAGAACCACAGGACTAATTCAGTCAACTGAGACATTAATAGAACATTCCTAACCCAGCAATTAAACTGTGCCTCAGTAATGAAACCTGGAATAGGTATGAGGAAGCTCAAAACAGATTATGTGAACATCCTTTAATATGAACAAATATTCCTGCTGCTACATCTCTGTGAAACACAACTGGATCAACTTCATTCAAAATCACAGTAATCTTTTAAATCACCTTTTATTGTGTTGAGCTTAAAGGTTGGAGCTCTGTATCTTTGCAAATCTGAATATGTTCATTTTTTTTTTTATTGGGATCACACAAATACTGGGTACCATTTAACAATAGGACAACACTAATAAAGGGCTTATAAGTAGGTGGTTAATAAGGTTGTAGTTTATAAATCATTACTAAGTTGTTATATCTGTTATATGCCATACACTGATATGGGTTCATTATTTGGCAAGATGTGTTTAATTGTGGTTGAATGTTAACAAAGCACTGATGAAGCGGACGGTTTACCATTCTGCCTGAGAAAGAGACAGGATATGCTCAGCAAACAGCAATGTCTGAGATCTTCCAAACAGTGAGCCTGCATCACTCTATAACTTGTTTAGAACTGCTTATTAATGATTTATAAACTATAAGCTAATTAACAGCCTGGTTATAAATTACTTTCAAACATTTTACAAAGGTAGTCATCCAGTAAAATGTTTGAAAAGACTAACATCACCACATACTTTTGGTGTGCCACATTCAGTTAAACACCCCTCTAATCATTACAAACAGGCTAAATAGAAGTAATTTTCAGGAATATAAATTGAAACACATTCTCTTTTATACAAACTACGTAATTTTCCAAACGGCAACCTATGAACAGATGTTCATGAACTCTGATGTATGTGCTTTGCTTTCCTATAAAAACTTGAGCTACAGTAAAAAATGCCATGAACTCCACGCGTCCAGAGGATGTCCATCCCTGCTTTCCTATGCTGATCAAGGCCATCTGGACACAGAGTTCTCTGTTTTGTAATCAAGTTTTCAGAATTGTTTCTTCACATAAACTTTAGACACTGTGCAAACAAGGGGGGGAAAGGCTGTGCAGTTTTCACACATTTCTTTATTTAAATCCTCTGGGGTAAATGCTTTACAGATGGAGAAACAAGAGTTGATGAAACAGGCTGTGCGCGCGTGTGTGCGCAAGTGTAAACCATCACAAAAATGAGCAACAAGCACACCAGGTCACGTGGCACAATAAGAGTTCCTAGAAAAACAGTGCACACTTCTTAAAAATATTGCATAATACAGCAAATCAAATCAATAGAAATAAAGTTTTTTTTTTCCAGTGTTCAGAGGCAATTGAATAAAAAATAAAGGGAGTTGTGAAGGTGATTCAACAAGGCTACACTGAATCTCAGAACTCAAAATAAAGGGCTAATAAAACCAGATCTTTGTGCAATCCTTGCATTAAAATTAATTGAACCAATTTCTCTTTTCAAATGATTCAAATGTTATTTTCCCAAATAACGTTCACGGTTCTTTTTTTTTTCTGGACTGAGTGATGAGAGTGCAAAGCAAAAGCGTTTTACAAGGCTAAATATTAGTGGCTACATTTCACTGCAAGACAGTTCTGATTTCACAAAAGGGACAACATCAATATTGCAGTTAGCCATGACATGTGACCACACAGACACAAGGTATTTATATATTGCACTTTGGAAGAAATGAAAAGCTCAACTGTAGAACGAATTTTACTGAACATATCCCAAACCTAAATCTAAGAAAGGATGAAAATCAATTACACAAAAATGTTCTACCATACCAGTATAAGAGGCTACATATGTGCAAAAATAAAGCTCATTTAGTAAAAAATAGCAACTCGCCACTCCCCTGCCCTTAAGACGATTCACAAACAAAAAGCAGTACTTCCAAACAAAGAACAACAAATCCAACAACACCCAACACATTCAAATCAGATTACTGATGTTTTTTTGTTTTGTTTTTTTCGTATTGTAGATGTTAAAACACACATCTTCCCAAATGCAAACTGGTCTTAATGCTTCAAGTGCACTGCTCCTAATGCTATGGGGGAAAATGTTCAAAAATACAAAAAAACTGCCTCTTTAAAAAAAAAAAAAAGACAATGACTGACATGACACAAGTCTGCGTGGAGCAGCTGGAGTTAGTCAAGTGTATATATTTGAAGTATAAATATTCTAAAAGCCCTCCAAGACCCAAATTCAGTATAAATAAAATAGAGCTTATAGTAATACTAAATTCAACACGATGCACCATCCTAACATAGATTACAATTTTTGAGGACCGGTTCAACAGGCTGTGACTACTTCCTTACTTTCACATTCAGGGAGAGCTGAACCCAAAAATCGCTTTTTCAATTGGGTAGTGAAGAGATAAACACTTAAATATGTACAAAAAGTTACAACCACCCTTTAAAAAAAGCCAATGGGACATCAACAGCTTTTTTTCTACAGACAAATTCACCCACTAAATCTTCCAGCAGCTCTTTATATAAGAGACCTCCTGGCTGGAGCAACAACAATTATGCAACAAAGAACACATGGATTCAAGGAGTTACAGTGTAAAAGCTAAAAGCTTTTTCAGGGCAATCAGAATGTACTTACAATAAAGTCTGTTGGAACCATCTAAACTGATCAACACCCATACCAGAAAATGCTGTCTGGACATCAAAATGGCATCAACATAAATATGCAAAATAAATAAACTTCTAATCTATGTTAAGAATGGTGACCAAAAACTGAGAAACTGTGAACTGAGCTTCAGCAACACAACCGGAGTTCAGAATTCAGGCAGAAACACTAAAGTCAAAAGGCCTGAAGACCAAGACGGACACTTCCTACAAGAATCAAGATTAGAACACTTTATTGCGAACTCCACAACGATTTGAATGCAACACAAGCAGCTTTGTAAAGAATCGTTTGCAAAACTCTGCTAAATCTCATTAGCACAAGTCATAACGTGTAAGGATTAAATTGTGGTCTGTTAAACCGTCCCTTGTTACCAACTGCGGATGGATTCAGATTATCTTGGATTCAGACACTTCCAAAATTAAAAACAACTGAATATGCTGTTAAGATGCATCTTAAACCCGCATTAAAACGTGATTTCTCCGACGTGAAGCTCTAACGAACTTCATCTTTGATGAGACAGTGTTAAAGACCTTTCAGACACAGACTGCGCTTCTGAACAACACGTTACTGCCACGCACTCAAGGCCTCGCTTACAAGTAATCACCTTTTAAATAATTCAGATGGTGACGGAAAATAGTCCTCCCACTTCAAAGTCTTCCGCACTGTCTCGAGGCCATGTTTCTGTTTCTGATAGATTTGGAGCGCTACATGCTTCTGAGCATGGGAACTACATTCTCAAGCTATTGTCTCAATCATTTTGGACATTTCATCCTTACCAAAGGAAGGCCACCAGGCAAGTTAAAAAAAGAAGAAGAAGAAGAAGAAGAAGAAGAAGAGAGCTAGACAAAGATACAGATGAAGAGGGAAAAGTTCTTAAATTCATGTAATAATTTCCTTGCCATTGAGACTCTATTGGTTGGTACAGGTCCATGCCATATCTTCGGACCTCAGCCTCTGGAGAGCTGGGCGTGTTTGCAGGGCCTGAAGCGCGTGCTGGTGTTTGAGGAGAGGAGTCCGAGAGCTCCTCTGTGGCAGCAGGGACAGAGGAAGCTCAGCATGCCTGGGTGGCAGGCCACCATTGGTGGGGTTGTGAAGCAGAGTGTCTCCACATGCTGGTATACCTCAGCAACTGAGCCGTGGTACTCTGGCGAGGTCAAAAAATAAATAAATAATAAAAAGGAAAAGAAATAAACCTTCAAAACTGAGCAACGCAGCAAGAATAAAGTTCCTCCCACAGCATCTCCCTTTGCATGGGAAGGTTCAAGCACGTGCACCGACACTCAAGAAAACATCTTAGACTTCCTTTGTTACGTACGTCTATATACAGTAGATGTAACAAAAGGTACCATGCTACACACACCAAAAGCACCTTGTCAGTGTGAGCGAGTGTTAGGGTGGTTAAGTTGCAGACACACTGCTTTGGTTCAGTCATGGTTCCTGATGGCAAGAGATGAGTTTCCTTCTTTCTCTGAACTGTGACACACAGGGATTAAGTTCACAACAGCAGAAAGGTAAGACTGAGACAGGTCGAGATGTTTCAAACCTGGTCACCAAGCCCAGTGAATGACAAACATGAAGCAGTTCATGGATAGTGCATCCTACAGGGTGAAAAGATCAATGGTAAAAAAAAACAATCCCAGTACAACCATGTATATCAGCTGATACACATGATGCCGACTGTATCGGTGCCTGTGCCAACTCCATGGGCCTGGAGACCCTCATCAGTGTGCACCTCGTATGGGGGCACTCATTATCTGGAGTGAGGAGAGTAGCACACGTACAAGAGGAGGGGGAGACAGGGAGGGAATGAGAGAGACAGAGAGACAGCTGAAGGAGCTCACAGCTGGTGCACAAAGCTGTCAGTGTGATTGAAGGATGCTGGGCCGTCCTGACGGAGCCGCTGCCACTGGAAAGTGGTGCTGAGAGAGCCCACTTCCTCTTCTTCGTTCTCCTGCTCTTTAGCAAACTCCATGAAAACCTGAGACATGCACATACCATCAACCCATTAGAATTCAGAAACCCCGGGATTAGCAAAACATCTAAAAAGATGTTTAGGCCCGAAACACATTCAGTGCAAGTATGCAAACAAATGACTTCCCTACTAATGCAACACCAACATACATTCCTGCAGTACAAACTGTGCCCTCTTACATTGTATGGCTAAATGTATGTGGACAATCATGGGACCATTTTGAATGACCCATTCTGAAATAATCTTTTATAACTTAAGAGTTGACCCCCTTACTGTGCAGCTGTGACTATTCTGGGAAACTTACTGCAAGAGTTTGGATTGTGCCCATGGGAAACTGCGCCCATTCAGTCAAAAGAGCATCTGTGAGATGAGGCGCCAATCCTGGACCATAAGGACTGGTTCAGAATCAAGGTTCCAGCTCAAAGGTGCTGGTTTCTGACAAGGCAATTGGGTTCCTACAAGCCAAGCTCATCAAATCATTTCTTTTTGGATCTTCTTTTGAGTCAAGAAAGCTCCACCCACCAACTGTTGTCACAAAGTTAGAGGAAATTTGCCTGGCAAACTGAGCTGCAATTACACCTTAATACTTCCAATTCAGCAATTAACAGCAATGAATGTTAATATCAATTAATTAATAACAGCAATTAATTTTGACCAGGGCAGCCAGAGATTTCACTGGCTGTGTGCGGTTCCACATGTAACAGGTGGGTTTAGATTATTAAAGCATATTACTGTCAACACACTTTTGGCTATACATTTTATGTAACTGCAGCAGCTGAGACACTTACGGCATTTTACCACTAGCATAAGCAGCTACGCCATACCGCTAATAAATGTTTTTCCATTACAAATAAAGTGACAAAAGCGTGCTGCAGACAAGCTGACTGCATCATTCCTTTCTGATTGGTGGAAATGTCATCACAACATGGGAAGAGGTCAGTGTTTCATCACTGATTCAAACTAACAGATTGAAGTCAACAAAGTACAAGCATAAGTGACTGGGCTAAAGATAAGTTTCAGTGAGAGTTTTCTATGATGCTAACAAATGTATCATTAACATTGTGAGAAATGCAAAGAGATACCAGGCCGCCGATAACTAGTTAGCTTTGTTAGTTATTGGTCGCACAGGTAAAGAATGCTGAGTAAACCTTCATTCAAAACTCTAAATAATTAACGATCACAATAGCATAAGCAGCTCTGACAGATAAAAACTTTCCTCCAGTTTGCCTTCATGGACAATGATGACCGACCATAAAGTGTGAAGAGAGAATTGCACATCAAAAACATTGCTAGCGATACACTTAACAATCAAAGTGTGCTGTGAATTCCATGCCATCACAAGATGGTTTAGATACGCCACGGTTCTGGAAAACTTAAGGAAATTGCCTTCAGTTGTCTGAGGGGTGACTATAGATAAACCATATTATTTGTTAATGAGATCTATTGAGATCTATTCCACAATTATTAAACACGTCATCGATACAGTGTGTGCTGCTTTCTACTGGAATGAAGGGGCAACAGTGTCTCATATGTTTACACTAGCAAATTGGTGTTGCGAGAGATTTGTCAAACTGGTCTGCTTTGACAGCTGACTGGACGACAGCACACTGGTGGTACAAGACAAGTTGGCCAGGCTTGGCTGTCACTATAGCGTCTCATGCTACAATGCTCACAAATCAATTTGTGCCGCGTTATGAAATGTGTCCAGACTTTTTCTAAGGACATGCATAAACATGTTTGCAGAAATCAAAGCATTTATGATCACATACTGGCATGAAGTGTGTTTCTTGCCTTAAAGGGGCTGGTTGTGATAAGATCACTGAAAAGAATCACCAACCTGCTCAAGTGTGCACTGAGAAAAGTTGTATTCTTCAAAGTTGAAGTTCTGCTTAGCTTTATAGAGACAGGGAATATATGTTAAGAAAATAAAGTGACACAAGTACAGAGTTGAAAGCCAGTAATCATGTGTTAATTGAACTATTAAAAGTCAAAATTTATGCATTCTGCAGGCACTTACCACTCTCTAACCTAGAGAAAGCCTGGGCCAGTGACTTAACATCCTCCATAGGGATCTTATAAACCATCAGGGTAGCAAAACTGCAAAACAACAGGGAACAAATGTAATGAAAAGTAGACCTTTATGCCCTTTACCACTGTTCTGAATACATACCTCTCCTGGCGTGCAGCATGAGGGAAGATTCTTAGTATTTCCTTATGTAGCAGCGCCACCTGCTGGAGGCCTGTGAGCTCTTCTCGAAGCTTAATCTCCAGACTGTAACCTCGACCATACTTAGCTTTCAAATGCTGGATGGTGCCAATACACCTGCGGGAATCCACATAATTGATTTCAGAAAACTACTGTGTATTTGCAGTGTGGCCTTCGCCATCACTCACAGTGCAGTAACTAAAACTAATCATTTAATTACTTAAATCACTAGTTTAACTAATGAGAGAGTAACACCATGAACATAAATAGCCAAGGTTACGACAGAATGCACCAGCATTTTCCAACTCCCAAACAATCCTAATATGAGCCATCTCATTATGCAGCAAACATTTGCATTAAACACCCTCAAACACAAACACTGGAAAGTGGGTGTAGATACAGAAAATACATCATACCACATAAGGCTTTTAGAAGGAGGTTTAAACGTCAATCACTGGGTGAAAACATAATCAGAGCTGTACTAACCGTAGTTGACCAGAGACCATGATGGCCACTCTGTCACATACAGCTTCCGCCTCCTCCATGTAGTGAGTGGTTAGGATGGCGCCACGCTGTTTCTTCTTAAAAGCCGCACGTATTGCTCTCCTGGCACAATGCACAATTATCAGACATTAGATCAGAATTGCTTGACTGTGGAGTACAGTAGGCTCTAATACACACATCACATTATACAACCCGATTTTGAGCAGTTAGCAGACATGCTATCGCTATGTGCTTATTTGTGTCATTTCTTGTCAAGAAACAATGCTGATTTTTTTCCCTAAAGTTTAAAATCTCTTTCATTTTTCACATTTTGCAACTGAATTGTAATTCTTTGTATTATTAATGTTGCTAGTCTTGTCACATCTAGAAGTCCTGTATACAAAATGATTGCCACACCTTTTTGTTAAATATAGATTTAATATGAACTGGAACTGGTCTGGGTAGATTTTGGTTGGTTTGCTCCATACCCAGAAGTCTAGTGCAATTGTAAAATTTAAGATCGTAATTAATTTAATCACTCAGTAGTCTGGTGTGATATTGAGATCATGGAGCCTTGCTCTACAGGGAAAAGCCTAGCTGAGAAAGTTAGCTGTCAAAAGACAGTCTACACACATGGAGAAGTTAATCTTTCAAGCTTGGCTGGGTTAATAATATGATCATGTGTGCTGATAAAAAGTACAAAAATGCGCATAGTGTGGCATCCCAAGGACTCTGAATGAGAATCCCCGATATAAGTACAGACATCCGAGCTCAGAATATCACAGTAGTATCACAGTGATCTTACCACATGCGCTGCTTAGATTTGGGGTCCATACCAGAGGAAGGTTCATCAAGGAGAACAATCTGAGGGTTTCCCAACATGCTTATAGCGAAGCATAACTGCAAACCACAAACACCCAGAAAAGTAAATCCTGTTATGTCCACATACACTTAAATCAGTTAAAATGTAAGTTTTAGTGTTGGTCTCACCTTCCTCTTAAGGCCTGCTGAAAGGTTTTTAGCCTGTTTATGAAGATGCTCCTTCAACTCCAGTGCATTAACCACACTAAGAACAAACACAAATTGATTTGTGAACAAATGAACATCACAAATCAACATTTATCCACAAAGTTCTCAATCAGAGTATGTACACAGATCTATAATTAGAATGTCCTTTCAGACGTGTATTACTTAGGATTGTACAGTCTTTTTTAATCTATGGGTGAGCATGGAAATAGACAGGAGGTGGAGAGGAAGAGTTACCGCCTGATTATGTTTGGTACATCAGTTGGCCGTAAGCCCTTAATGGCAGCATAGATCTGGAGATGTTCCTGTAGGGTAATCCTGGGCCAGAGAGGGTTCACCTGAGGACAGTAGCCCACATGCTCAAGTGGGTTATCCACTGGCCTCATCTCTGAGCCATAGTCTCCCATCAGAATCTGAAAAACAGGATAACAGGTGTAAAACTGGCTTAACCTCAATTTGTTCGATGCTTTGGTGTTGTATTAAGATACTCCAGCTTAGCAAATGGTGATGAGGTTCAGGTATCAGAGGTCACAATTTACTACAGATGTTAATGTATGAAGCCCAATTGGAAACCGTTCAAAAATAGAGAACAGTACACGCAGAGAGTACATACTTGTCCTGCAGTGGGATTCGTGTCCCCCGAGAGCATGTGCATGATCGTGCTCTTCCCTGCTCCATTAGGACCTAAAAGACCCAGGACCTCACCTGAGGAAGACAAGATGGTTTACATTAAGTTTAGATGCAGCAGACAAATACTGGTGAGGTCATCTTTCACACAGTCAGGGAAAATTCTTGTACCTTTTTTCACACAGAAGGAGATGTTCTTAGCAGCCACTTTTCTTTTCTTGCCAAGGGAAAAGCCTTCTTTCTTGTCCGAATAAAGCTTCTGCAGGTTACTCACCACCACCACTGGTTTCTGAGAAAACACCACAAGCGATAGATCACCTTAATCACACATACGCTCACAGTCGACTATTTGCTACACAGACATACCACAAGTTAAGTTGAAACTATTATCACAGATTTAATTACTGAGAAACTGTGTGTGTGTGTGTATACATATATATATATATATAAACAATTCTCATGAATCTGTTATGTCAAGTATTATCAATACAAAAATCTAATTGATAAATATGCTCAGATTATCTTGCTACTCTTCTGACCAAAAGCAGTAAGATGGCTAAAAGACAAAAATGTAAGTAAAAAAGTTTCTCCCAAACTGTTGGAAGTACCACTGCCAAAAGAGAATCTAACAAATGCAAGTACAAGAGATATTTTCCCCACCTCTTCACAGCACTGACAGGTAAGGGCCTCCTTCACTCGAGCCTTCTCCATTAGAATATCCTCGTCCTCATCAACATTTTCCTCTGGGTTCCGCTGCACTTTGCCCTTTGCTTTAGAAGAGATCCTAGATGAAGAAAACACAAATTAGTGATGCAAACTCACAAGAGGTATTTGTTAAACGTCTTAGTAACCCCAGCATGCATCCAGCTTTCATCCACACACACAGTCAAATCTCTATTCAACATCACAATGACACAGAATACACTGTCAGATCATACAAATTACTTCATAATAACACTGTTCAAATGCTGATGTAATCTCTCATTACTTGGAACCAAAGACAGGAAGCAAGGCCCGAATTGCAACAATGAACTGTCATGATTGAAAATGACATTCTGCAGTAAATTAATTTAAACATTTTGTTTGCATTCTGCACCTTTTCTCAAATATATAGCTTTGTTGTGTAGTCATCTTGCTTCTGGTTTATTATTGCGAGTACTCAGAGCATGCCGTCACACCTAAACCCACCAAAAATTCAGATCTTTAAAAGGTCCTTTACTTGCTCAGAGGGTCTGTGCATCAACTGAGTCATACAAATGCAAACAGTATGACTGGAAATGTGTTTGATCTTCACCTGCACAGCTGGTCGTTCTTCATGGTCTGGCCTCCATAACGAATCTCTAACCATCGCAGTAAGAAGAGCAGCAAAATGCATTGGAGGTAGGGCTACGAACAAAATAATACAGTGTATCAACTCATGAAATGTCTGTTAGACAGACAGACAGAGACTCACACCTCTCTCTCAATAAAAATATAATAAACTCACAGCAATAACAGCAATAAGTAGATTTTTCCACAGAAATTCCTCATGGAAAGACAAAAGGAAGGTGGCCTGAAATGTGAGACATTTATAGTTATACATATCATCGGAATTAAAAAATTGAAATCACGAGATATTTTATATCTTATGTAATACTTCTGATATAGCAGAAGAACTGATTATCTTGAAAAATATCAAACTGCTGACCTTGGTAATGCAGTTGAGGCAGCCCATCAGTGGGTATAGTGGGTTGAAGAAACATAACGTGTTATGCAAAACACGTGTCAGGATGGGGTTGTCATTCACAAAGGCCAGCTGGACCATGGAGGCAGATACTACACACACCTGAGAAAACACAAACACATACAGTCAGTTTTGGTACGATCAATACATCCTCGGAGTTTCAATTGATATTTAACTACATTAAATGTGACTGCAATAAACTCATGTTATAATGATCTCTCACGCCGTTACTAACCATCATAGAGACGACGGAGAAGAAGTCTCTGTTGCTCTGGACTTTGGCAAACATGAACGACACACAATAGGTGAAAAGAATCATGGCCGGGCCAAATCCTATCAGACAGAGAATCTGAAGACAAAAGACAGAAATAATTAACCAAATAAAAGAAGAGTCCCTTAAAAAATCCCTTTAAGGCAAAATATTAATTTGTTTTTTTAAACAGAAGATACAAAACATTAGTGTGTGTTTCCCCTCACTCACCACAGACATGATGTTGCTGTTGGACAGTAGACTCGTGGAATGGAAGGCGAACAGCGTGCTGGTCATGCAAATGAGGATGAGGTAGTAGAAAGGGATATCCACAGAAGCCTGGCCACACCAGTACGCAGAGGGCACCATACCAGAGATCCTCAGGGTTGAACGGCACTTTATCTAAAATGACCAAAAATCCTGCTTTAATCATGAAACTCTTGCGGTCACCTGGTGATGGCTCCAGATATGTAAATACAGTAAATTATCAAACTACAATTACAAGTGAGGAAACAATTTAAGATATATGGGTACCAAAACTCTGTTCTAACTCAGCCCTGGTGCCTAATTATAAAAGACTGAAGTATCGATAAGCTTTAACGATAAAGGTTATGCTGTCGGTAATGGAGACAATTAAAAAGAGGACAGGAGTGGGCTTGCGTGCACACAAGAAGAAGCTTATGGAGTGACGATGGTGGAGAGAGCCAAACTATCCAAAGTATGGCTACATTTCACCCGTGTGGACACGGACAATGCTCGCTGCAACAAGTGCAATACGATTTTAGCTCTAAAGGCAGAAACACAAGCAATTTGATAAAACATCCAGCCATCTCTGCATACAGAGAAATGCTAGCTTCTACTTCATTATCCACCTCCTCAGGTATGTATGCTATGTTAAAATAAGACATAAACATCACATAAGGGCTCTAAATTAATGTTAATAATTTCCTAAACACGCCTTCACCCGTAGCAGTTTGGATAGGCTCCACCCCCCGACCGCGAGTGAGGGATAAAGGGGTAGAAAAATGGCTGGATGGACATTCAGTTACATATAGCCGACATATAGGCTATTAATTTGTAGTGAGTCCAACTTTTTTAGATTCCGGTTAGAATTAGGGTTAAAGTGTTATTCTGTTCTCAATTAGGTTTTAACACAAAAAAAAACACAATAAACGTACCAATAAGAGTACAGATAAAGTACCAAATTGATTAGTGGTATCGACAGAAGTTGTGACACCATTAAAACCGTAATGATACTCATCC
>JBBKCR010000101.1:33553544-33577010 GCA_037577295.1 Ladigesia roloffi
GACCTGTAAAAAGCAAATCCTGCATATGTAAACATAAAATAAACATAGAAAGCCTCTATATAACATTACCTCTCGATCTCGTGTGTGATCCATTGCAAAATAGGCTGGCATACCAGCCGCCAGCATTCCCAGTATCACAGCCTCAATGTAAACCAGAGCATAAGACGTCGAATCTGGAATTTGCTAGGACACCAGTGAAGAAAAGCACTATATCAAAACTGATTTAACCACATATCCAGATTCTACCTTTCCCCATAATCCTAATAAAAATAGGTATATCAATATGGAAGAAGTTAGCATTACTCACATAGTCAAAGGGTTTTGCCCAGGTGTTGATGTGTCCCGTACCATTGAGGCCCTTAAGCAGGGCATTACTAAGCACATTCACTGCCATGGGAAGAGAGTGCACTGTAGTGCTGTTAAAGGCTACAATGTAACTAAAACCCTGAAGAGAGAAAGAGACATGAAACACAGAGGAAAAACACTGATGAGCAACGGAATTCAACTGATAGCCATGGCATACAAACACAAAACGTCAGAAAGAGCAAGACAATTATAAGCATGCAGACAAAAGGCTGAGACGGATTCAGATTCCGCACCATTTTGCCTCTTCTCCCTAATTGGCCTCTGACTCAGAGGTCTAAAGGCCACTACACAGATGAAGACTCTTAGCCTCAGATACACAAGCAAGCCTTACTGCGCTACAGCTCTCAGCCTGAGAGGATCAAGAGCTCAATTTAGCTTGTCCACCCCACTCCAGCTTAATATGCTTCCCACCCACACTCAAATGCATTAACAAGCTTGTTTCATCTGCAAACACAAGTCCAGATACTGGTCAGAGGTGAAGGAGATCCTGTTATGGACACACTAAAATTGCCACCTCCAAAGGCAGTAAGTGATTCAACAAATTTCAATTTAAAATTTATCCATGAACTCGAAATATTACGGGGAACTGGTCAACCTAAAATTTTAATGTGAACCAAAGTGAAGCAGTTTTAAGCAGGGTAGTCAGTAAATTGCTGTATGAGCTGTTACGAAGCAAAGAACTCACTTTACTGGAGCCTGTTACGTTGATGGCAGCACTGTGAGGTGCGGCAGACATATAGTCCACATTTCTCCTCATCTCCACCCTAATGTTCTGAGCCTCCAGGTTATGAATGAAGCTTGATATATCGGAGCCTAACAAAAAGAGGATAGGAAAGCTTAGCGGAAAAAAAATCACCCTGCTAATAAATGAGAGTCAACAGGGGCAAGTGCACATTATGCAAATGAATTCTCCTCTAGCTTTGCTTCCTTTAATTATATTATGTAATTAATTCATGCAATTTACAAATGTACCTAGAATGCATTACATTTATTGTTCAATTCATTATCAAGTTATCTGCATCTTTGCTCAGCCATTTTAAAATCTGTAAGCTCCTAGAGAAGATCGAATACGGACCAGACGAGTTGAGCACGAGCAAACTGCTGGCATATTTGCGAGGTGCTTCATGGCGATGGAGCAGGTAGATAGGCTGGAACTGTCTGTCAGGGGAGTGGATCTGAATATTCCCTGTAGCCAGGGACAAAACCAGCACTGCAGTCAAAAAGACCAGGAACAGCGTCACACTGGAATGAAAAAGGGAAGCAGAGGAAGAGAGAGAGAAAGAGAGCGAGCCAGAGAGCTCATACTTAATTTAACACGGAAAAGCCATTACTCTTGTACAAATACGATCATTTTCTTTTACAAATTGCCTGCATTCACTTGTATATGATGGGTTTTCTCTCTCTCTGTAGGTTGAGCATATGGAGCCAGGCTACTGTGCTGAACTGCTGCCTCCATAGTGCATGGCCCTTTACTGCATCCTGTCTGCTGTCTGAGAAGGTCAGTAGTCTCTGGTCCATGTCATCCATCGAGGAGGCGTCACCCTCCTCTTCCACCTTGTCCTGGTTAAACACACTATAGTCTAAAATGGAATAAAATGCAAGGTTAGATAAACCACATTTTGGAGATTGTAAACTATCTCCTTTACAAAAGATTGTTGTCATGCTACAGCAAAATAAGATCTGGTTCAACAGCTGAACTTACACAGATTTTTAAATAAATAAAGACAAAAAATACTTGCATCAGACCCTAAGGGAAGAGCTTCATAAGACTCATTAACCCTGTCCTGTTCTTTGATTTTAGAGCTTGCAAAGAAATAATTTTACAGCTATCCAGGACAACAGTTACACACAGTCTTCTATATATCAACAGATCTAAAAAGGAAAGGAATTAAAAAGAAAAATTCTGCTCTGAAAGTTTAGAAGGTAAAACAGGGTGTATCCTACCTGCTTGGTCCACTTCTGCTTCCGCCTCCAGCCGCAAAAACACATCCTCCAGTGTCGTCATGGAAACACCATAGTTAATGATTCCTAGGTCCGGCCTACAGTCCAGCTCGGCAAAAAGCCCTTAGAGGAAGATATGGGGATTTTAGCTCATCATCTCATCATATAACAAGACAAACATCAACAAAAATCATATGTCTGATCTGCAAGTGGATTGTGGGCTGACCAATTGTCTTTTTGGGACAATTTTTTCCCCCACTTCACTACAACAAAATACATTACACAAAACTGAGACAGCACAGCTGGAAATACAAACAAAAGATGCATACTATGTTTGAATGCCATGTGCAGAAGGACCATGGCACTAAATCTACAAGGCAGCTCTATTAAAACTGTGAAAAATGCTGTTATTCAATCAAGCATATGGCAGATTGCAAAAGCAGAAGGTTAACAGAAGTCAGACCTGGAAATGTTTCCATGCTCTCGAAAGGCAATGTGAATGTGAGTTCAGCTTCTTGTTGCCTTGACAACTGAGCCTTCGGAACATGCTGCTTGACCAATGATGCGAGGCTGTCTACCTCACAGACTTCAGTCACAGACATCCTACACAGAGTGAAATCACACGTTTAGGAAAAGACAGAATCTTGACGCCTTGTCACCTTTCCAAACATGCAAACACACATTCTCACATACACACACACACACACACACACAAACTGCAGAAGGGCTGAAATAAACAGTTTATTGCAGTCTAGCAATTACAATTTGATTCAACTGGCAACTAATCAATGCACTCATGCGCAACTGTGAAATCCTAATTTCTCAAGAAGAGCCTGAAACACTGACCTGAGGTGGTACCCTACGCCACATTTGGTTTTGAGGTACAGAGAAGAGCCCACACATTTCAGCTGACCTTGAGAGATGACTGCTTTACGATCTGTGCAACAAGAAGTTTGAAAAGACAAGGAATAGAAAATTTATTTACATGAGCGCTTGTCTACAAGAACTCAGAGAAAGAGCCAACTGTTCCACACCAGCAAGTATGTCTGCCTCGTCCATGTAGTGCGTGCTGAGGACGGTAACTCTGCCCGCTCGTCGACTCTTCAGTAGAGACCACACCTGGTGACGAGACACCGGGTCCATACCTGCTGTGGGCTCATCCAAGAGCAGGATCTAAAGGATGCACAGCACATAAAATGAACCAGAAAAACCCACTAAGATGATCAGGGACAATTACATTACTCTACATAATTGTGTTCTCTACCTTAGGATCCCCTAGAATGGCAATGCCCACAGACAGCTTCCTTTTCTGGCCTCCACTGAGGTTCTTGGCCTGTGCATCCATGATCTTCTCCAGGTCCAGATCCTTCAAAACCTTTCTAACCTGGTCAAAGGGAATTGTACTTTAACCTGAAATCAACATTACTTTCATTTCATCTGAGGAAAAGATGCAAAGATCAATCAGTGGTGGTATGTCGCACCTCATTATCGATGTCAGATGGTAGAATGCCTTTTATGGCTGCAAAGATCCGGAGGTGTTCCTCTACTGTCAGCACATCAAAAATGATGTTGAATTGGGGACATATTCCCACAAGCTGTTTCATCTCAGCCCCATCTGCAATGTCCGCCACAGAAGAGCCATAGATGGTGGCAGTGCCTAAGGTAAAAAAACAGACAATTACAACAGTCCTGCACCTAACAGACAGTTTACAACTACAACTGAACTAGAATTTTATGCTTCTTATATAGGAGAAGGGTTAAATGCTCAATAGCAGGCTAAGCTACTGTTATGCACCAGACAAGACTGAAGTTTATCATTTTAAAACACTACCATATGATTCAGTTTCAATTTCCCAATGCCACCAGTGCAAATAGGAAGCACTTCTATTTGTTCAATTATCAAAATTGTTGTTTTGCTTCACTATGAACAGTGTATATATGGATGGAATGAAAAAAATTATTTTATACATATAGATTTAGAGTGTTTATATTGTTGTGTTTTTCATGGTTGTGCTTGAGAGACACCATCGACCGGAACCAAATTCCCTGTATATGCACACACATATACTTGGCCAAATAAAACGATTCTGATTCTGAAAACCTGCTTGGCTTGAAAATGCAAAAAATCTAATCTCAACATCGTTTTGACCAAAAATAATCTTAAAACTGTTCATTATCTGATGGAATCACACCTTCAGTTGGAGGACAGATCCCACAAAGTATGTTCATAAGTGTAGATTTTCCAGCTCCACTGTGACCCAACAGAGCTGTGATTTGACCCTCATAGATGTCGAATGTCAAACCTAAAACAAATGTAATAACACAGGGAAAAAATCAAGAACAAAAATATAATTCACAATATATTTGGTAATATTTGGAGATGAAAAACTCCACATGGTTTACACAACTGACTGGCACAACATTCTAGAGCAGAGATGGGCAAT
The DNA here is from genome assembly GCA_037577295.1 of Ladigesia roloffi. Lineage (NCBI taxonomy): Eukaryota > Metazoa > Chordata > Actinopteri > Characiformes > Alestidae > Ladigesia > Ladigesia roloffi. The sequence goes on from JBBKCR010000101.1 coordinate 33,558,296, forward strand.
TCCGGTTCTGGAGTTTGATGGTAGTCCTCCTCAAACACATTCACTAAACCTGACAATTAATTGACAAGTTGAATCAGGGGATTCTGAGGAGGGAAATCACCAAAACGTGCTGGACTACAGCCCTCCAGGACTGGAGTTGCCCACTCATGTTCTAGAGTGACAGATACACCATGTTTTCAAGACCCTTGCATCTGGAAAACCCTTACAAATACAAGTAAAAGCACTATTAAAGTAAATTTAAAATAATTTAGAGCAGAGAGAAAATATACTTATTCTTTTGCCAAACAGATCAATTGGACATACGAGAGACAAACTAAGACTCACCTCTCAGTGCTTCCACCGTGTTGTCCTTCTCTTTATAGGTTTTACGGATGTTACAGACCCTAAGTGATGCAGATAAAAGCCATGTATACACACACAAACCCAAACAAATACACATGTGACAGATATTAAATGACACTCTTGGCTGAATGCCATGTCTCTTAGTAAAATGCAGTAGCACTGGCCCAAATCTCCGAGGGATTTGTGGGAAATAAGCAATGCACATAAAACTAGTGTTTGTGCTCACTCAGTCTTTAGTTAGCATGCGTGAAATAGTATAAGCACATTAACAAAAGCTCTCATATCATGGAGAAAAACAAAGTGCGGGGCATACTTGTAATTAGGTCCATTGTGGGCTGGTGGTAAACGTCAAAAAAGTTTAGCTGGTACCTGATGGCCTCTTTGCTTCTGAATTCAGGAGAAACAGGCTCCACGGATTCATCGGCCGCGGGGGTTCCATTAACTTCCACTTCATACACAGAACTCACTTCCACATAACGCTTGCTGCGACTCGACCAATAGGAGGGCTTCAGAAAGTAAATCACAGAACGCCTCATCCCAAACTCACCTAGAAGAGAAATAAATGAAATGAAAGGGAAAAATGTTTAGCGATTTATTCACTAACAGATCTGCTGCTTGTTAAAAGATTAATTGAGAACTTTTATTTGTTAATTCATAATGAAAGTTTCACATGTAAAAGGGCAGCTACTGTGTTGCAAATACACACACACACTATAACCTACAGTGGACAGTATTTTCTTTTAGTGGAGACATGTTATTTTCTTTTAACAATTCACTATGTTAAAGGATGTAGCTCTGAGTCTCACCTGGCATCACTTGGTCTAGATAAATTGCAAGCAGTAGATAGAGGATGCAGTCCAGGAAAAGCATCAGCAGTGGCACATACAGTGGATGAGGGCCATTAGCCAAAGTAGAGAACACAGCACCATCTCCCTGGGCCTCCAGATAGACCACCTGCACACAAACACACTTCCAATTATTTGACAGCATAAATAACATATATCAAGATTGTATTGTGCAACTCTTTTCAAATTATACACAGAAGGGATTCGGATGTTCTTGTAGTTCTTGATAAATGTCTCAGTCAAAGTTTGCAATCTTGTGTTACGGGGAGCTAAAGGGTTTTTTAAGCAACTTTCTATTTAACACTGCATAATACGGTTAATTAAACAGTGACGTTTGTTTTTTGCACTTGACCATACACATTCTGTTCAAGAACTTTTGCACGTTTTTTTACAAGCAAAAAGCCCCAAAGGTTGCAGTGATGACACACTGCATAACTGATTAGCTTCTCCTTTTAGCCACAGTGAAAACAAGGACTATTTTGGCCCATCACTTTACTAAGTTGGTGCTGCAATCTCTTAAGAAGAGTGCACAAACACACAGTTAGTCTTTACACTGAGTGGTTTGTGTTACTCATAAACCAATCAGCCACAATATTAAATCATTGCCAGAAGAAGTGAAAAAATTAAATTACCTCAATACAATGGCATCTTTCAAGGAGTGGGATATATAATACAGCAAAAGAACAGTCTGTACTTGAAGTTAATGCTGGTTATGATAGAAAGGAGTCAGAGAACACAACACATGGCAGCATGCTGCATTTGAGGCAGTGTAGCCGCAGGCTGGTCAGAGAGCCCATGCTGGCACCTGTCCATCACTGAAAGCACTGACGATGGGCATGAGAGCATTAAGAAGATGAAGATGGTCGCCTGATTTGATAAATCACATTTTTCATTACGTGGACAACCAGGTATAATTTTGTTGCTTAAAGTGTTAGCACCAGAATTAACTTTGGGGGAAAAGGCCAGCCAGTGAAAGTAGTGTGGGTCTCATCAATTTTTCCTAGGAAACACTGGGTCCTGCCAATCATCTTGATGTACCTTGACACATACTTAGCACTGTTAGAAACCAAGCACACCCCTTTATTGCAGTGTTATTCCTTTATGACGGTGTTATTCCTTTATGGCAGTGACCTCTTTCAGCAACAATGTATGCTGTCACACTGCAAAAATTATTCAGACTGGTTTGAGGAACATAACAAAGAGTTCAAGCTGTTAACTGGGTATGCCACAGATTTAAAATCAATTGAGTATCTGTGGGATGTTCTGGAGAAACTAGTCAGACTCCTTTAGAACCAAGCTTGCATCTTAGAGGATTTAAAGAATCTGAAGCATGTTGGTGCCAGATACCACAGCACACCTACTGAGGCCTAGTTGAAGGTCTAGTTGAATACCTCTCAATGTGTCAGATGTTTTTTGGCAGCAAGAGGAGGAACAACACTGCACAACACAAGGTGTTTTACGGTTATGGCTGATGGTCACCAGTTTCCTCTCACTGGTACAGATCTCACTGTCAGCATCTCAAAAGTACTGTATCTGGAGATGCTCACAAATTTTAGTAGCCTAGTCACATATCCGTCAGATTTGCACAGACTTGCTGAACTAGAACACTGCTCTGCTGCAAAGTTACCTGTGCAATGCCAATGGAGAAGGCACTGGGGGAGAGCAGGCAAAGCAGCCAGACAGCTGGCTGAGGGAAATCCCTCATCAGAACAGTAAACAAAGACAGACAGCCAAAGACCAGCGTCAGCATAGATCCCATGGTACTTGCAAACTTCGGCTTCTTAAACATAGGAGTCAGCATGAAGGAGAAGAATATCTGCAGAAAATAAAAAAGTCACAGTTAACTGCTTTGTTTAAAGCTCATAATCGCCCAAAAGTACACAGCAATTCAGGCAAAAGCTACCAATTTGCTTCTGTTTTCTTTCTGTCTTATAACAACAAATCTCTGAATCTACAGTATGAGAGGCTTCTTCAGTGCTATTGGATTAACACTAAAAATTAATTAAAAGCACTTTCGATGGCAAAGCACACTACCAACTTCACTGCTCTAACTAAACCAAGATGCCTATGCCGAAATGCTAAAAGACACCTAATATTTTCTAATTAAAAATGTGTTGTCTAATCAAGATCTAACTGAAATCTCCACATCCACACACACAAACCAAGGGCCAAAGTAATGTTTTCAAAACCAATACGTCAACAGTGTTAAAACTCTTCCAAAAAATGTAAAAATAAATTGTTTGTTAACAGATGGCATGTTTGGCCTGATTAAAACAAACTTTCGTAACGAGGTTTGCTAGAACAAGCAGAATGAGCCAGTTTCTTAGACTAGACTTTTACTAAATTGAATCAATCCTGAAAACTCATTTAGTCTAGGCTTAGGCTTTAACTGACTCTGTATTAGTAGCTTGTTGTGTATTAATGCATCATGTTTTTATTGGTTTAGAGTAATTGTTTTAGACATTCCTAAATAAATGCATTCGCACAGCCAACAGAACTGCATGATTCAGAACAGTCGCTGGAAATGATCCCAGTCAGTGTTGCCATATGTACAGCTTAAAATCTGCCAGATCTACATGACAGTTTTAATCTGTATTCGGGTTAAATATATTTTGGTGTTTTCTGCACTCCCAACATGTGCTAATTAACCTGGACTCTCCTATACTCTACCAGTGTGTTAGGAAAGAAGAATCACTAAATTATGCAGAGTAGTGCTACTGCATGAATAGACTTAACAGCAATGTTATTTTAACAGATAAAACCAATACCCAAATAAACCCAAATGTATTCATTAATGACTCACTGTGGATATTCCATAAAGAAAGATTAAAAGGAAGATGACAAAGAAGTTGCTGTTGGAGAACAGGGGTGTCCATGTAGCGATAACAGCCATAAGTACAGACATGGTGGTCACCAGAGCAGCATAGAGAAGACCCCAGGAGAGCCTGTACATGAAACACAAACACATACACACACAAAGTCAAGCATGTTTGTAACATCAAGCATGTTTTGCAATATTCAATGTTATGGAAAATCATTCCATAATTGAACTTTCAAAAGCTTTCGTTCACAGTACAATTAATGTTTAGCATATTTGCAGGAACCTACAATAAAGAAAAGAATAAGCACTAATAATGTCCATTTTAGTCTCATTTATCACAACACCTACCAAAATGATGTGTCATATAACCCCATCATGCTCATTGTGTCTTTGAGTCTGTGCTCCTTCTCAGCTGCCACATTGACAATGAGGAAGGAAACAAAGGGTGTGAAGGCCAGGACCAGGTAGATGGAGATGAGAGCATGTGGGAACTTCTGGACCTCTACTGAACTGGGGTGACCCATCATCACTGCACGGATATTCAGCTCTCTCCATACCGAACGTTTTGTCTGCATCTGTCCCCATCCAAAGCACCGAAAGAGAACATGATGTCATTCGACTCCAACTAGAACAGTGTTATTCCTCAGTGAAGTTAAAAATAAAAAAGTAGTACAAAATTAATCTGTGCTTTGAAAAGAGTGATCACATTGCAATAACGTGAGACTATTCCCTAAAGATTAGACAACTGTGTGTTTTCAATTCAATTCTCAAACATCCCAACCTGGATGATGGCAGCGTCAATCAGTGACTGCAGGCGTATAAAGCCAGAGTACCAGTAGTTAGCTGCGCGGGAGTTCAAATAGTTGGCATAATAGTTTGCTGTGGAATAAGAAACAAAATACTTGGTACATATGATTATATCATTTTTGGATATTAATAATATTAACCACGACAAATCTACTACATATATGTCACTGTTGTTCTTACCTATTGACTCAGTATAATCACTAGGTAGAGGAAGCTGGTTGTATGGAAAACGTAGTCGGTAAGACATATTATCAAGGAACACCACTCCCACATAACCTAGAGGTTCATAAAGGCTGGCGTTTTCCAGATCCTCCTCAGTAGAGAACATCTCTAAGCGGTCCTGCATATCTGAAAGGACAATCACAAGCACAAGAGGCCGGTGAAAATTCCTGTGGGCAAAAAGCATTTACATTTCTGCTTGGCTGTTACAGCAAAACGTAACGCATGGTTCGGTAAACCTTTTCTTCCCACAGCCATATTAGGTAGAAGATACAAGCATTGCATTTTTCTTGAATGTTCAATGAACAAAATAATCATACTATTATGTTTACAAATTAGAGAAATATCAGTCACAATCTCAAATGATCTACATCCACAGAAGCTTTTATTCTGCAGGCTACTAAAGATACTGTTCCAGACATCTCCACAGAAAAAAGTTCCTTTTTTTTAAGTAACTTTTTCTGAGCAACTTTCTATTTTCAAATGCAGATATATCTCGGGGTTCCGGGCTTGAGGGCAGAGAAGTGCCTAACTCTGATACTTACGTAGTTCCTGTGCCACCTCCTCCATAATCTGACTGGTGACATTAGTAATGGGAGTGTAGCCCAGGCCTTTAAGAGACAGGTATTCATCATCCTCTAATTCGGTAGTACTGATACTGCCATAAGAGATATGAGGGTTCAAAGTACTGATGAGAATTAGGAGGCCCAATAGAAGCAGAGGAAGGATCAACTCCTGCACATAGAGAGACAGTAAGCAAGAGAACTAAATATTAGTATAAAAATCTGAAGAGACAACAAAATGTTCAGAAAAAAACAAGAATAACACGACATGCCATCTCTTTTTAGCATTAATTCATTCTGAAAAGTTTTATTGTTCAATCTTAAATTAATTTTACAATAAACACTCTGTCCAGTAGAAAAAATGGCATTAAACCATCACCGAGTTCCTTCAGAACCTATTTGGACCACCTCTTGTTCACTGAACATGTACATGACAGGACAGGCACTTTCATTTTTTTATTTACTGCACTTAAGGCATAGTTGTTGTATAATAAATCTTTAATCAATCACACAAGACAAACTAATCTGGTCAACTGAAAGATCCGACAGTAAATTCACATAGGCGTCTGTATAGAACAATTTTACTAAGCAATAGCATGTACTTATGCATGACTATGCTAGACTGGGGGAGCCAAGCCAGAAGCCCTTCAAATTATTTGCTCAGCATAACTGTAGCAGATTCAAACCAATCTCAATAAAGATAACACTGATTCTTCCTTAAAATATTTAAGTAGATTTGACAAGCTTCACTGCGCACAAAAATCCTTTTATCACTGAGCCTTGCATCTACACTACAAAAGTCAGGTTTATAAAAAGAGCACCTCAGAAGTTTAGATCATGAGACAACACATGCACTTGTTGAGCAAAACAAGTCTATGCAGATAAACTTTTCAAAAACACTTCTGAGTCACCAAGGCATCCTGCACATCATCCTCCATGAAAATCAATAAGGTTTAGCAGGCACTTGATGGTGAGAGGTCTTGCATAGAACATTGCATAACACACTGCGCTTTGGTCCATTTAGCCCTATTAATAACTAGCGGAGAATTGCATCACAGAATGAACTGTGACAGAAACACCGGGTGAGCAACTTGAAATGCACACGGACATTAATGGCAAATACAGATGTGTTATCAAAGAGGGCGTCCATTTCCTTAACAGCCTATTCATTCCACAAGGTAGAGCCCTGCGCTGGACTATATTTTAAATCCTGCTCCCGCCCAGACCTGCTGAATTTCTGACCATTACTGCCCACTCCCGCTACATTTCTGACGATTCCCGCCCGCTCCCGCCCGTGCTCTCAGTCACTCCCACCCGAAGGGTTCTAACACAAAGTCCAGCTCTTTACCCTCTTTGTTTGTTACACTTTTAAATTGTTTCCATATCTCAGATTTCCCCAATTGTAGTTTTGTTTTTTATTCTCCCTTCACAATTTTATTACCAACATCCGCTGCATCCTCCACCCTGCTACGCTAGCAATTTTGGGACCCGCTGTCAATTTTTATCCCGCCCACTATCTCTGTTGCTCCCGCCCGCAGCAACCTAAAACGCGCCCAATCCCGCGAGATTTGCGTTGGGTCCCGCGGGATCCCGCTCCCAATGCAAGGCTCTACCACAAGGCTTTTAGATGTTGCCCCCAGGAAACATGCCTGAAACAGGGAGAAGCATTAAATATGCATAGGAGCAACTTAGGTTGTCATAAAAAATACATGGCACACCATCAACAGACAAAAATGCTCAGAAAGAAGTGCCTGAGGATGTTTGATTTTTTTTTGTCTCACCCTTGGCAAAATCACAAATGAGACCAGAAATCAGAAAGAACAGAAATTAATGGCTTTAAAAAACAATTGTTAAAGCCTGCAACCCCAAAAGGGGCAAACGTATTTGGACACACTTTTTTCTGGGATATGTGCTAGACCCCTTACTTCAAAAGAAGGACAATCTAAATGCTTTAGCAGACCAAGTCAACACCATTCTTAGAGCTTTGTGAAAACAATTTGGGGAAGAAGCTTTTCTCCTCCAGAATGACTGTGTTCCAATACACAAAGCAAGGTCCATAAAGACATGGCTGGAGCCCTGCCCTCAACCTCACCTGGAACCGAGGTTGTGAGTCAGGCCTTCTCGTGAAACATCAGTGCCTGAACTCATAAATGCTCTAAAAAAAAGAACGGGCACAAATTCGCTCAAAAACTCCATAATGATGTGCAAAGTCTTACAAGAAGGGTGGAATGTGTTATGGCAAAAAAAATAAATCTATGTTTCTGAATGTCATTAAAGCCCCTATTATTGTAATGCCCAGCAATGGTGATACTTTTATCCACATAATGTACATATGCATATATACATGGACAGAGGTTATTGTATTATTGTAGCTTTATGAACAATTAGCAGCTTCTCCATCTTAAAATATCTGTACCCAGAACCATCCAAAAAATACTAATGTAACATATTCCCCTGCCCTACCCCTTTAGGAGTGCACAAGATCATAAATGTCACAACGAATAACAAGCCTACATTACTCTGGAACACTGAAATAACAGCACATCTTTTCCTGCAGTTTGTAGGAACAGCACTTCATTTTGTCCAGCAATTTTTTAGAAGATCCTTGTTTGCACTTCAGTATAGGCTAACAGCCAAACGCAGCTAATGCTTACTACATGAAAAAGGGAATATGTTCCAACTTAACGTAGGTCCTGTACTAATGAATTGTTAAGAGGGATACTGAGAGTGGTTTGATTTGTAGCACGCCATTCTAGAGAACCTTACCAAGTGTGAAGGTGTGTTTGCGATAAGAAGAAAGACACCATAGAGAACACTTGGCAATTACATGGTTATTAATAAACTGTTTTACAATAATGTTACTGCCTTAAATGTATTTTATTTAAATACATAAAAGGAGCTGAGGTTTGGGCTTCACCACTATTTTATCTTTATCAACACTACATCTAAAAACAACACAGACAAGTTAACATTTTGGGGTTTTTTTTGTTGTTGATGCTTTTCACTACAATGCATCATTTTGCATTTTAATAAAATAATTTCAGATAATTTGGGGGGAAATCCTCTTCTTTAAACTACATGTTTACTAAGTGTTGAAATAGGGAATAAAGTCAATGTTAATAACATCAACATACAAATCACAATCAAAAATAAAATTGAGACCATTTTATTGATTTAGTGCCTTAGCTCTCAGGAGAATTTCTTTGGAATGATGGATATACTTTCTACAAAAAATACAGCAAAATGCTGATGTCTTAATAATTATATTTACACATTAATATTTATTGCTGTCAACATTGGTTCTGCTTTTTTGCACACACCACTCTCTCAGACTATAATAAAGCATCTGTCAAAGTATTGTATTCATCCAGACTTGTACTGTAACAGTTGTTGATTGTTTTAAATGTTGTCTTTTGTTTTTCTAGCAATTTTTAATGCTGTCTGCACTTGTAGTCTCATTGTATTCTGTTCTGTTCTGTTATTTTGTTTAGAAGTGGTCCTGGAGGAAAGTTGCTTCAATTCCTTGTGTATTGTCTGTGTACATGACTCAAATGAAATAAACCCTACTTGACCTAACACTACCAAAACGATGGGGGGATCACCTGCAGACTCTGTTGCTTGGTTCTCCATTTGATCAAAAGATTCTTGTACAGCAGGCTCCTGGTTTGATGCCATACTCCAGCATCTCTTCTGTTTAGGGGCTGCATTTTTGCTGCATGCTTCAACAGGCTGGGACAGGGACGAGACCGCACCTCCAGGCTCGACACAGCTGCAACCACGAAATATGAACATAAAAAAACACAGACAAGTGGTGCAAAAGTTGTTCAACCTATATATGCACCATGAAACACCTGGCGAAAGTGTACTCTAGTCACAGTTAATCATAAACCACTTCTCACTGACCTGATTTATATATTTCTGCACCGTACCTAAACTGCACCTAGGGCTCATACGCCAAATTTACCTTTCGCCTGTATCAATGTTGTGGCTTCAGAAATAAACAAACACTAAAGACAGCTGTCATGGACTTCCAAATGCTGCAACACAACAAACGTACTGTATAATGGTCATATACTCATTACATGTCTTACACTTCTTGGCAGACACACACTGTTTACAAATTAAAGGTTGAATGTTAGCTGTCGTGCTAGCTGAGACGAGCTAGCCACAAAACAAACTGTCACAGTCACACGAAACTGACTTACGGATGAAATACATTAAGGCATGTCTTTCTCCTAAGAGGCGTGTTCTTTGTCAAAATGTTTTAGTATTTTCTTTTCCCTTCTCCCTTGTCACCGTAGCCAGTAAATGAAATACGTACACACACACAGACACACATTAGGCTAAGCTAAAGCTAACAGCGTTGGCAACGACAGTGCTCGACGTTGGCCAATCAGGTGCCAGAATTCTCGCCTGGGGCAGATGCTTGCCTCTGATTGGATGCATCTCTGAGTCCCGCCTGCAAAGTAAGGTGTGCAAGTGTCAAAGCACTAACAGACAACACGGAAAAAAGTATTGGGACACCTAACCGTTGCAACAGCAAGGACTTAAATGACATTGCATACCAGTCCAGACTTTAAAATTGAGTTTTTCCCCCTTTGGAACAAGAACAGATTCCACTCTTACTGGAAGGCTTTCCACAAGAGTTTCTGTGGAAATTTGTGCCCATTCATTCTGTATAACATTTATGAGGTCAGGACAGGAAGGCCTGACTCGCTATCTCCGTTCCAGTCCATCCCTAAGGTGTTGGATTGGCTTGAGGTCAGGGCTCTGTGCAGGCCAATCAAATACTTCCATCCAACCATGTCTTTATGGACTTGGTTTTGTGGATTGGGACACAGTCATGTTGGAATAGAAAAGGCTCTTCCCCAAACTGTGTCTATAAAGTAGTCCAAAAGGTTTCGGTCTGCTGAAGTATTAAGTTTGCTCTTCACTCGATGTAAGGTGTCTATACCAAACAGGCAGGAAAAACAGGCATCTCCCAATACCTTTGTCCATACAGTGTATCAAACACTTACATATATTACTCAAAGCCTCTGTTTTGAATATGGGCAATGTTTTTCTAATCTCATGCTGTTTTCTCGATGTGGATCCGCTGTCATGGAGCCACTCTTCAATATGCCTAATAGGCTGCCAATGGACTCCAGCAATAAACACATAGATTATAGTGTGAAGGCAAATATGTAAATACATATGCAAGCATATGCAAATACACATGTATAAACACATATAAACACAAGGCCTAAAACAGCTCTTTCGCAATACATTTTATTTGGATACAAATAAAAAAAGTACAAAATTAAGAGTAGAAAAAAAGAGTAATAATGTATGTAAATGAAAAAAACAACATACACAAATTTTGAGAACATCAAAAAGAAGGCCGGTTGATGATTAAAAACCTTTAAATCCTCAGAGGCTCAGGAATGTGATGAATGCAATGTTAAGTTTGTCTTGGTGCTGCTAACAGACATGTTCTACATTGAGGAGATTCAGATGAAGTGAAAGTTAGTGCTTTACAGTAAAGGAGTGGGAATCAGGCATTATCCTACAGAAGCTTCTTGGATGACTATGGATCTATCAGAAGAATTCCAGAATCACACGCATGAAAATGTCAGAATGTAGTGCATTTTTTATGCAAACACAAGAGTTATACTGTCCCCCTTCATGGAAAATCAGACATATGCCTCGGCATGGGGAGTTTATAACAAAGGTCAGTGATTTACATTTAATATACTGAAGGAGGTTTTCAAGGTGCTTTTCTGACTTGGCGGGATCATGTAATACACACACTATAAGGCCTGATCACACAATTTAAACCAAAGGCATTAGAGGCAGGGCTTACCCTCTGTCAAAATCATTAGGTTTAAGGGAGTTCTTTTTGTCATTACTTTTTTAAACATTCATTTTGGGCTAGGATGTTTTATAAGTCTGGATTTAAGTCATCTGAAACTAGCATGACAATCCTTGTAAGTCAATGCATCATAATACACAAGTCGTCAGATTTACAGTTGATTTCAAAAGAAGGTCATTGCTTATTCGCTGCATGTCTCAAGCGTGTCAGCATGAATGCAGATCAGAACACAGATGACAGGGACCAGTCCCAGGGAGAGTCCCATCCAGATATGCATGTACCCAGCACAAGGCAACAGAAAACGTCTCTCCTGGCTTTGGATTGGAGCCCATTACACACAGTTCTGCCACTGGGAGAAATCGAGAGCGTCCAGCTGTCCCTTTTGGGGCTCGCGTCTGTTAGTGCTGGTGTTGGGGTATGTTCAGTCTTTACCTCAGTGCAGTGCTACTGCTGATGGGTAAGTGGCAGGCGAGGCTGGGGGTCCCTTAGTGTTTGCGAGTGCGCTGCCCCCCAGCCCCAGTGGTGGTGACATAAAGGAGAGGCTGTGGCTGCCTGCTTTGGGGGCCACGCTTTAAGTTGCTGACATGGGTGGGAAGGTTGACGGAGGAAGCATCTGCTGTTGGTCCTGTGAGGATCAAAAAGAGAAATACAGTTCAATCATATGAACAAACTTTAAATGCTCTTTATATACACATTCTACACAATCTGTTAAACACTGTGGACAAGTGAGTCATATCTTTTTTAAGCACAAATAGAAAATGTCCTACTATTCTACTGTAAAATGCCACAAACATACATCTAAAACAGATTGGAAATCGTCAATTTAAACGCACACAAGTATTATGGTGAGAAGTTGAAAAAAATGTTTCAAATTGACCTATGTACAACTATTTACAATCATAAGTCTGTTCCAATTTCTCTCTGTCTGCACCGCGATTCAAAACCGTCAACAGTGAAAAACAAGATGCTTCATTCACCCACTCGCACACACACAAACCTCCCCCCACCCCCACCCTCTCAAACACTCAACTGGGCTTCTCACTTCTTTTAAAACCTGAAATAAATATAACGTTAGTTATTTTGTGGTGTTTAGCTATTTTGAAGGCTAAATAATAAGTTGACCTACCACATACCCACAGTGATAGGCCATTAAAAAAAAAAAACTGCTTGCAGCATTTCACTTCTAATACTTGGTTATGCACCCCTATGCCCTTGTGTCATCCATGCTGTCAGGTAAGGAATACACCAGCCTGTCTCCATTTTTGCCCACTCTTCCACTTACTTTGTGCTCCGTGCTCAAGCAGAACACAACACTGACACTCTCACACTCCAGGATGACAAGTTCTGTGTCTGTGTGTCACTGGTTCAGCATAATGAAGCATTGTGACCACTACACAGACCAGAAAACCCAACACATTTCCTACTAATTCTGGAACAGTGTGTCAGAGCAGGTGAAATGAAAACCAAACACACATAAACACTAGCTTAAATGTGCATTAGCTTAAATGTGCACCCCATTAGTGGAACAGTGGGCTCAGTTGGACTGGGACTGCAACCAATGAGCCTTCAACCAAGTATTATTAAAAAATGATGCAAATAGGTTTTTTTTGTCCAGTGAGCTTTCTTTTCTGCATTGAAAGAAATGAGCCATAGTCTCTAATTGGTTTACTATAAAGTGTACCAACATGGAAGGTGTGACTAATAACAACACACAGTGAAATGATGTTACCATGTTGGTATCTCTGCTGTGCTAAGAATTGTGGAGCAAGTTAATGTCTTGTCAGGGACTGGAGCTTCAGTTTGGTAGACATTAGGCTGATAAATAGCGCAGCAACAAACAGAATAACCTGTAGAAATATTCAAATAGCACTCATATTTCTAATAAAATGGCCAGTAAGAACAGATTTCTTTTCCCCAAACACATTTAGTTATGTGTTTGTAGCATTCAGGGTATATTATTCTAATGTTTTTTGGGCCTCCCTGTAAAACCCTCAGCAGGTTGCAGTACGCACAGAATGCAGCTGCAAGGATTCTCATCTGCTCTAAGACAACTGACCATATTATCTGTTATGACAAACAAATCTTGTACCTGATTAATTTAATCTTTCTAAAAGGTTCATATTAAGCTCCGAAAAAGGTAAGTAATCCAGAGTTATAGCTTAAAAATGATGACATTGACCATGGGAAATGTGCTATATGAATAAAAATGAGAATGATGATGATGATGATGTAGATGCACATTCCATACATCAGGCTTCTACATCACATTCCATACATCAAGCAGCACACTCCTGTTTAATGAGTTAGTGACCTGTTTGGTGGTTGAGGTGAGAGGGTCGAGTTTTGCCCAGCTGAGCTGGAGCTCTGTGTTGGGTTCGCAGGAGGGGTGCGGGAGGTTGACCATTAACGTGCAGGTGGGGGTCAGAAGTGCTGTCAAGAGGTCGGAAACGCTGGCTGGGATTCTTCCCTTGGCCAAGCTGGAGGACAAAGAGTTTCTAGATAAGTCAAGTGCTCAGTTATATACACACCAAAAGTCTTCAAGCACTATTAAGCTTATTGACCATCATTTCATGGTACCATGAAGAAGTATTCAAACACAGTGATTTAAATATAAATGTAATTGTGCTCAGATATGGCCTACCGATTGGGGCTAAATAAAATTATAATAAAATAAGAGCCAATATAGCTTTAAATAGTAAAAACAAGTTTAATGACTCACAGCTTGGCCAGTGACCTCGAAAGACCGAGACCTCCTCTTGCGTCTGCGAGCCTCAAAGTCCTGCTCCCGTGGTGCCGTGTTCTTGGGAGCAGCCTGGCGGTTGCGGGGGCGAGTCCAGGTGCTGTTGGGGGCTGGACCTTCACCAGTGCTGCTGGACAAGTTGTCGTCAGAAGTGGCGTGACGAAGTTCCGGGCTGGGCTGTCGGCCTCGGCGAAGCATCGGGCCTTTAGGGGGCCCCTCGCTCAAAGACAGGCTGCTCTTGTGCTTTATAGGGTCCAGCGGAGATGGAGGAGGAGGAAGGCGCAGGGCGTCTATCTCCAGCACTTTTGAGCGACGACGGGCCGCTTTCACCGCAATGCTGTGCACACCTCTCAGGATCTGCTGCTTCTCTAAAGGGGGAGGAAACATAACATGAAAAATAATGATGCAGGAGATTCATCAGGCACCCCAGACCCACATACAGCTTTCAGAACCAATATTCTGCCCCAGAGTGGGCTATGTCCCAAAAAACAGTGCATTTGCCCAACACATTATATTTTTTTTGTTGAACAAAACAGCTTTCTCCTTATAATCAAATGCTTAAATATGCTGCACAGCCTATGCAGGTTTACACTTATAAATTGAAGACACACAGTATATTCTATTTTTTAAATACATATGCATAAACATATGCTATACATCCTGTAATATACATATATACAGAGACGATCCTAGGCTCTGTTGGGGCCCCAAGCAAATATTCACTGCCCCCACCCCTAAAAAAAAATATTTTTACCATAGTTTAAAGTGTCTCTTTACCGTAGTAAAGTTCTCGTTTCTCCCAAGTAGCTGCCTGCCCTGCCTGCTGACAAGATGCGCCTGCATATATATAACCTCTACATTTACATAATAACCTCCAACCAATCAAATATCTCAGCACAATACCCGAGACACTTCTGTTGTTTTAGTAAGTGTATTCTTGGTGACTTCCTTATTCCTGTGTGGTAACCAGCCAGGTGGTCAAAATTATGACATGCCAATGAAATGTAGCCTCACCTTTAGGTGTGAGAGGAGCTTCAGTTCCGTTCTCGCTGCTCTCAGGTGAGGAGTCCAGGTGACTGCTCACACTGTGGCTCAGGAGACTGTAGCTCAGAACGCCCTCTAGAGCACTTGGCAGCAACTACAGTGAGAGAGAAGATCACAATCATACAGGACACTTACAGCTCTATTGACACTGAGCTCTGAATCTTCCTTTTCAGCATCAGCCATATTTCACATAGTGTAAAAAAATTAATGATTAAACTGTCAATAGAAATGATCCAATATGACTGCACGTATTAGATTACATTTAAAGTAAAGAAGTTTCTTTCAGCTTTGGAAGATTGAGAGTGTGGATATGTATTTAGCTCAGAGGCTTATGAATCCCCTGCAGTACTGCATATTGCCTGCACTAAGAAGATTCTGCTCAGTTTTTATGAGCACCTGTGAACCCGCGCTGCTTGCTTTTATTAAAACATGAATAAGTGACGTCTCTCACCTCTCGGTTGCCCTGTCCATTGATGTGAATGGGCGGAGGAGTCATGACCACAGAGTTCTTCATCTGCTTTGCATGTGGGCTGCTCTTAAACACACGGTTACTGTCGCTGTGGGAGGAAAACAGAAAAGACACGTTTTGCTATAAAGAATACAGCGAAGGTTTGAAGGCCAAGCATTCCTGACATTAGGAGAAAAAGACATTGACCTTGAGGCTGAGTTCACTATTAAAGAGCAAAGTAAGCAATAGGGGTGTAAAGCTCGTGATTTGGTTCAATCATTTCAGAGCTCAAAATTTCACACACTTGTGATATTTTCAACAGAGACATGTTGAAAAAAATTTCTCCCAGTGTTTAGAATGAAAGTTTTTAAGATGAATGACATGAATGTGCTAGACTGGGTTGTTTATTGGCACTGGTTTAATGCTATAAATAATGCAGACGCATTAAAATATCATAATTAATAGAGAGCTTTTTCTCCATGATGCACATTGTCACGTTTTTGCATTGCGTTCTCAAGACATTTCAATGTATTGTTATACCTCTATTAAGCTTTTCTATTTTTGATCTTTCACAACATACTGAGTTTCGAGTTGAAGATATTCCTATTTGGTGTGATATAAAAGAGTTATACTAGTGTATACAATACTATACAACACTATCATTTATATTATGTTCTTGTCACTGTGTGACTGTGCAGTTGTAACATAAGTAGATTCCTCCAAGATCCATAAAGTTTTTCTGAATTTTACTATATAAAAAATATGAGCAAGCAACCCTGATATTTATAACCCTTAATAAAACCAATGCCTTTGAGTTCACATCAAACTGTCTCACGTTTAATTGTGTGAATGAAAACGGTACAGAATCTCTAAAATATTTCAGATTCTATAAAGTTTAGGACAGAACATGAATTACTATGAATTTCTTGTTTTGGTTCTGTTTACATTTTTGCATTGCGTTCTCATCATTTCAATTCATGGTTATACCCCTACGCATTTTTTTATTTTTGATCTTGCACACTATACTGAGCTGCCAGTTGGATCCATTCCTGAATTGTGTTGTAATCGTTTTGTTTCAGGATTCAATATGGATTACCCGTCAGACTCCGGGAGAATGGGGGGCAAAGTGTGTCTCCGCACTTTAGCCTTTCCATGTCTGATTTCAGAGCCCAGCGTCCGAACACTCTCCTGGTCTGAGTCCAGATCCTGCAAGGGGTCACGTCCTCTGCTGGTAAGAGCAATCTTGGGAAGGGAGCCCTCCTGTAAACAAAAGAAAAAAACAAGGAGGTTATTCCTTCAAGCACACTTTCGCAGTGCATTCTACATCTGGCTGTTTTCTGGATCATGTCAAGAATGCAGAACTGTACAGAATGTGTGCCTGGAAGATATTCATCTTAATAATATTAATCCACACCTTCAGAGTGTGGATGGTGACCTTATCTAAAGCCACGACTCGGTCCAGGTTCCGCTCGTCCAGCTCTCTAATGTACATCTCATAAAGCTCCTGTAGATGCTGGGGGACCAGTAGACTGTGATCTGTGGAATAAGGAGCATAGAATGTGATGTAAAATTCAGCTCTATATTACTTTTTGTGCTACTGTATCACAATGCAGCTTATAGAAAACAAACTGCCAAGTAATAGAAAAAAAAACAGCCATGTACAGTACTACGCAAAAGTCTTAAGACAACTCCATATTTCTATATTTTGCTTTGAATCACCATGTTGGTGCAAAAATACAATTTTATTCCTGTGAAACTGTCTCATCTTGGACATGCTAAGTAGATTAAATGAAAGAAATTGGAACAAATGTGTTACTGTGACAGGCTGCAAAGCGCCAAAAAATATAAGGAGATAAAGGAGTTCCAGCCGCTCAGCATTCAGCACCATCAGTATACTAATCACGGCCTGATCTTTTTGAATCATCTGCTTTTGTTTCCTCACTGGTTCAGGACTTCAGTTAGATGCTCTTTGTTCTGCTTGAATGATTCATACCTAGGTCTCTGTGTGTCTTAACAGAAACATTGCTCTGAAACTGGTCAGATTCAGGGACTGAATTGGAAATGGGACTGGAAGTGTCCATCAGAACTCTTGGAGAACTGTTTTTCAAGACCACATTAAAATACTACAAAGTATGTCTCTAGGACACAAAATATCTAGAAACGTGAGGTATATAGTACTGTATATGTGTGCAACTTCATATTCATATGTAATACACTGAAAAAAACGCTGTGTTTTGTTTAGAGTCTCTTTTTTGGTAAAAACAAACTTAGGACCATTTTTGGCAGTAATTGCGAGACCTTCCCTGTAGACCCACCATCAATAAACTGCCGCTGCTGCTGGATGATCTCGTGGCAGAGCTGCCTGTGCTGCTCAAAGCGCTGCACAACCACGTTCTTCTGCCGGATGACGTTGTCCTTGAGAAGGGCGTGGGACTGCATCTCTGCGTTCTCAACCTCCAGCTCATGGACCTTACACAGCAGCCCCAGCACCTCTCGCTGCTCCTCCGAGCTCACGCGGCGCGGCAACAGCTCCTCTATCCTGCGGGCCCGCTCACGCAGCTCCGCCAGCCGCCGCTCCAGACCAGCCTGAGGGGAGAGAGACCAATGACACTGTAGTAGATATACAAAAATTAGAAGCAAATAAATCCAGCATTTATTGGTATTAACAGTAGTATTTCTGGAACATTGTATTTAGATCTATACTACATTTCATACTATATGGTATGTAATGAAAGAGTTATATTAATGTATATTATACTATACACTACTATACTTTATATTCTTGCCTCTAACTAAAATAAGTAGTTTCCTCCAAGATCCATATAATTTTCTGATTCTGAATTTTACTATATAAGAAATTTGACAAACAAACTATCCTGAGATTCATAGCCCTTAATAAAAACAATGCTTTTGGTTCACATCAGATTGTATCAAAATACAACAGCAATAATTTCTAATTGTGACGGCCACCTCGTCTCCGTCACGCCCTTCCCGTGTTCCCTCTCCTGAGTACTAGTGTCCCTATACTTCTGTCC
>JBBKCR010000101.1:33584107-33599251 GCA_037577295.1 Ladigesia roloffi
TGTGTGTGTGTGTGTGTGTGTGTGTGTGTGTGTGTGTGTGTGTGTGTGTGTGTGTGTGTGTGTGTGTGTGTAGTGTTAGCAGCAGCAGGTGAGCTGGTAGTGGAGATGAGCAGATGGTTGCTGTCTAAGCTCTCCAAAGCCCCAGAGCTGCATTCAGACTCAGGGGGGCTTATGCCCTCAGCCGTCTGCCTCCAGAGGAAAAAGCAGGGTGAGCCGCCTGTAAACGAACCTAATCTGTCTCAGCCTACCTGAGGATGGAAAAGCCAGATGGTGCGCGTTTCACAACCTCAGGTTGGTGCCTTTTTGGTCCGTCAGCGAATCTGACAAATCGCTTTTGATTAGGGAGGGTCGGATGAGGTTGAGAGTTAGCGTCAGGATCGTGTGTATACTATAGTAAACTGGTGTGTGTGTGGTGGGTAGTTCTTATCTCTTCATATAAGATGTTCACTAATCATGAGATGACATCATTTCTGAGTCATTTATGGGAACTTCTTGCATTACAAGACCAGTAATTAACTGTTATACTGGGAAAAACTAAGCAGTATATCAGATGATACATCAATAATTACGTTCAATATTTTACTGCTATTATGTGTAACTAGTAAATCACTTTCATATATATTTAGTAAAATATGTATCGCCCAGAATGTGTGTATATAACATAGTGTATTTCGTATATAACCAATTTCCTTTGTAAGAAAATAAGGTTTCTACATTTCAGTTTCTTATGATTTGTAAAACATCTTTGTACATGCGAGTGTTACTCTGTGACAGTGCAGATCCAATAAACCCCAAGTGTTAAACCAAGGGACCAATGGTTGAATCCACTCTATCCTCTCCATTCATGTGCATGGCTGCACAAACAATACAAAGCATATAAGCCCCGAATGTGTGTGTGCTGCTAATCACTAGGACCATAATCTCATCACACCTTGTACAACCTGTTTGCTCTGTGGTGCATAAGTCCATTGATGTAAACAAACTGTCCCATCAACAGCCACTGTACCGAAAACATTAAGAAGCGTAATTATTAATAAGTATATCGCTCTGAATATACAAGCTGACAACAACCCACCTCTAAATTCCTCTAAAAATCCACCTCTAAAATCATTTAAATGAACCAGGATTTGCAATGTCCACAACACAAATACAACCTCTTTTGCATTATGCAAATCAGCCCACTAATGTGAACCAAATGTATCTGAATGGTTTTGTGAACACTTCACATCGTGCAGAAATACAGAAAAAAATGGTGCAAATTATTTGGTCTCTTGATTATGACAAAGGTTTTACTCTTTACACTTGGTGCTGTGTACTTGGATGAAATTACAATAGCCCTACCCTACCTTGATTTGACTAATAAAAATATAAATATTGAAATCTGAAAACAAACTCAAACGTAACAATCTAAACAACTGCATAATTAAAACCTCAAATAGAGACTTTCCTATTTTAAGCTCTTTTCTTTACCAATGACTTTAGATTAAAAGGGCAACCAGTGTGTTTACTACTCACTCTCCTAGTAAACACAAGGATGAGGGTGTTTAACTGGGATAATACTGGACTCAGGATGGGTCCCAGCCACCTGGACACTCAATACACACCCACTTTAAATCGGGAAGCGCTTGTTAATTTGTTCTTTTGTTGACTTGGAAAAGATGAAACACCACAATGTACTCTATAAAAGTACTCGTGCAATCAAACATAGCAACGGTATTTCCGCATAAGCAATTACTTTCACAGCTCGCATCATTATAATTATCACTCCCATCAGTGCAGCAATAGTGGAACACAAAAGTGATCACACCAGAATAACTCAGACCTCAGAGACCTGGAGTAAATAACACTGCCCACTTTATTCCCCTGACAAACGCAGGTCATCAGCACAGACCACCATCATACAGGCATTTTGTATAGTGTTCATCCACAAATAACTGGACAGACCATAAGCTTAAATCCATCATAGCCTGCTTTAATTGCAGCTTATGCTGAAACGGCAACATCAGGCGTATAATATAATCATCACTGTCATCCACAGCAGCAATAGTGGAACAAATGTAAGTGATCCCAACAGTATGACCGGCATTAACGTCAATGCCTGCACTAAAAATACCTCAGACTCCAGAGACCTGGGGTCTCATTTATAACCATTGCGTACACACAAAACGAACCTAAAATATGCATAGGCCTCTTTTTACACACAAGTTGCGATCTATAGAAAAAACTTGATGGCAGAATGTGCGTCTATGTGCTCAAACCATTGCAAATGACAGAAATCTGCAAAGGAGCAATAATTACAGTAAAAGGGTGAATATATTAGTACATTTATAATAATTCCTTGTGTGCCTCGATACCTACATGTGTGCTTTTGGAGCTTAACGTGCAAGTTATCTGCGATGCTGACATGGTCCTGACAAACATGGTTGCACGAGAACCTGGTTCAACACACGACTCATTTATCCTGGAACACATTATAACCAGTCATATTCACTACAGCTTCTGGGGAATAATGGGTCAGCCACTTCTCTGAAAGTCCTAAGAAGTCAATATTGGAGTTGCACAGCAGATGTTTCAACTGTTCACGTTTTGGTCTCATGCTGCGAAAGTGTGAATATACAAATGTCTGCCAAATAAGCCCTTTACTTTTGTCCCAGACAACCTTATCCTGGTTTAAGGTGCGAAAGATCTTGGTGGACCTGTGCCATTTGAAGATTGGGATCCTGTGTCCTTTTGGAATAACGGGCAAGTTATCTGAGATGCTGTGAAGGGAGCAGTGAATGGAGCAGACTGCACCCTGTAACTCCTCACCACCTACTGCTCTCATGGTCTCTGTGAGGTGGATGGGGGAGACAACTTATCCATTAATTTGTGCTTTGTAATAGTCTGTTCTCTATCATGCAAATAAAAACTGCTTACCATTTGTCGTCTCAGCCATGTCCTTTCGATGCGCTGCAATTCTTTTTTTAGGATTATTTTAAACCATTTTATTAAAACATTTATTTTTCAGGCACCGTCCTGTTGGCAGCACTCTCTTCATTTACAGCTGTAGTAACCTATTGCCTCTTTTTTTGTTGCATTTCTTTTTGTTTGTCACCCCACTACTGTGATCAGCAAACAAAATGTTTTTTTGGTTTTCAACTTCCCCCACAACTACATCTATTTCGGTCTCAGAGAAATTTCTCTTTTTACTTTTCCATTCAGTTGCCACAACAATTTTTTCAGGTTCACATCGGGGGCTTAAATATTCATGAGGTTATTTGCATTTACCATGTATGGTTGAATGGGGGCATGTCGAGGAGCGGAACATGCGGCCAAATCCCTGTGCGAACAATCCCAGGTAGGGTGCGATTTATAAAACTGAATTTGCTTGGAGTTGTGCATGCGCACGTTTCCATAAACCTGACTTTTCCTTTGCATACGGCATTTTCGTGTTTTAGTTGTACATACACGTTCATCATGAGTTCTATGCAAAGCTTTATAAATGAGACCCCTGGACTAAATCACACTGCCCAACTTATTCCACTAACAGAGACCATAATCAGGCCAAGTCACCAGTTAGCATCGTCACCCAAGAGACAAGAAGACACTGGAGACACTTTACAGTCATTTGTTAAAAACACGTAGCCTTCAGGCAGCTGGAGCTCGTGCTTCTAAGAGAACTGTTGTCAGGCTTGTGCTGTTTTACTACTCTCACTTTTCCACCCGAACTCGAGCTGCTCGACGGCAGGGCTGAAAGTGGGCTGCAGCTGAACCGACTGCATCTTTGCTTTCTGATTGATTGAAATGTCCTCACAACCTGGACACTGTTTTTTCTGTCCATGCTATAAAAGAAAAACAATAATAGAGACATAAACTAACAACTGGGAAATTGACAAAGCTTCACTGGGAGTTTATTTATTTTATCTTTAAGTTAAAATGATCCAGCACATCACTAACAAGTTATCAGGGTTCGGTTTTTGTCACATGGCTAAAGAATGGCAAGAAAAGAAACTATAAATAATAAAAGATCCCAATAAGAAAAGCAGCTCTGACTCCGCTGGTTTGACTCCTTGGCCTTGGTACGACTCGCCATAAACTATTTGGAGAGAACTGAGTAAGAAACTCTATTAACGGACTGAGATTCACTGGAAACTCAAAACGTGATGCAAGTTCCATGTCATCGTAGTATGGTTTAGGTCCAATACTCTTCCTGTGTGAGTATGGAAGAGCCTAATGAGTTCAAAACAACATCCTCAGTGTTTATCTTCATCAATATCTTTTCAGCCACGCCTGTCCTTGTTTTGACCCCATGCTTTCAGGGCCATTTCTCATCTACAGCACAATCATTACAGTGCATTATAGAAAGAATTGGTCCACAGAACAGAGCAACCAGCCAGCAGATACACTTCCATCCTGCACGATTTCGTACTCAGCAGCCTTTGAATGTAGCACTGAAGGGTTGAGTCATATTCTCGACTGCCTTTTAACAGCTCAGTGAATTCAGTGATGCGAGTGAGCAAAGTGAGCAGAACACAGGAGGCTTCTTTACAGTATGAGCAGGTTGATAATGAAAAGGCCAAATACACCATGATGTCTGTTAATCATTACACAGCGGCAGAAGTTTTTTTATCTTTTTTTTTACATGAAATGTTAAAAAAGCATTTAAAATTTTTATTTTAATTAAAAGTCCATTACTCACATTTTCTTCTCTGTGGTCCACTTGTAACATTTATATGAATATATTTATGTATCAAAAAGGCCCATATTAAATGCCTCTTTATCCCAGAATTGCACTGGGAATTTCTGTGACTGTGCATTTCTAGACTGATTTATGCAAATTCCCTCTCTTCTAATAGGCTGCACTACATTAAGCTTCAATATGATTTAAAAAGCAGTCCAGACTGAAACACATTTTATATCCACATTGGTACTGGCTAAAGAAGTGAGCATATTTAAATACATTTGCATAAGACAAAACAAAGAATTCCAAACAGGCAGTTTTTGCCCGTTAGTTTTTGTATTTGGACTATAAGGGCTGCAAAATGAATATTATATTTTACAACATTTTGTTTACTGAAATATTGAAGAAAATTTTTATTGTTTCATCAAAATTGATCCATCTTATAGAAATCTATGAGTGAACAATCATAAAGGCTTTTAAACATAGTCTAGCCATTTCGGGGAACCATAAGTAATTGTGTCTCTTAAATACATAAGGACCTGGTTTAATGGCAGGAGCACTTCTTTGGCCCTTATGTTGAAATGGCATATTCAGGTGACTCCGTATACAAATGACACATCTAGAATAAACACTCAACTGCTTGATAGCTCTCTTGTGCATGATTTAGTGCCCCTCAGATTGCCATGAAAACAGCAGAGACCCAAATATAACAGTTCATAAGGTTTAAATGTTGGATACATAAAATACCTGAAAACTATGGCTGCACAATATTTTGTCTGACGTTATCACGATATCTGTCTCTGCAATACTGATATTGCAAAAGGTTTCAATATGCAAATGAGCCTCTAATCAATCACAGACATTATGACAGGGTGACCAATTACAGCTTCAGGTGAGTATCTGTTTTGTTCTGATTAATCAAGGTATTTATATAAAGCAACAAATATCTCATTACTTTAACCAGTAATGTGTTAGAGAATCGGTGCATCAATGGAAGGAGCTGTGTTGTTTTTGTGGCATCACAAAATGTCTGGATTGAAAAACCGTCTGTTTTTGTAGCTTATTTTCTATCTATCGTCGCTGTCTGGCAGAAAATTCGTAACTACACTTTTGGCCTTTGTTGTTTTTTTTTTCAGAAATCAAAGCTATTGATCAGTTTCCACATGGGTACGTAAAATGTAGAAATTATTAACCAATGATAGCATTGAAAATAGTTATACCAGTTCTGATCCCACAGTATTCATGCATTTACGATGCAGATAGTTTTTTAAGTTTCTCAAAAAATTGCCATTTTGGACATATGAGGTTTCAGCCCGACAGCAATGATATGGATTTTGTAGAGGGAGGGAGTGAATGTACCATTTGAAACAGTATTTTCCAGGACAATGAAGATAATGTCCTTTAATATTTCAAATGTTCTGTAAACGTAAAAAATATCAGTAAAATTGCAGTATTGGTATTTTGTCCATATTGTGTATCTCTAATGAAAACAAACAAACACCAACTCTCTCTCTCTCTCGCTCTCTCTCATTCCCTCGCTCTATATCTTACACACACACATACACACTTACCTGGTCGTCGACTCTATGGGCCACTATTGTGGCTGAATCCTCCCGTTCTACATCACTCAGTGGTCGGATTCGCAATGCAACCTAGGAAACACACACAAACAGTATTTTTTATCATGAGCGTAATAAATTTTTCCAATTCCTGGACATGTTTTAAGACACATGTAAACAAGCTAGCCCTAGAGAAACACAAAACAACCCTAGAGAAATGCAGAAGCAAATCTCTCGCAAAAGAAGGTTTCCGACCAAATTATGCCATTACGAATTAATTCATGAGACATTTAATTTACTTCTCTGCCCAGGAGCAATTTATTTTGAGGCCATGATTCAACACCAAGCTGCGTTTGAGCTGTTGCCTGCTTTGGGCCACCTTGCCAGGGCCATTAAAGTGCCCAGGTGGGACACTCATTTAATTAGCCTGCCCTGCCTCAGCATTGTAACTAGCAGTTAAATTGCACTGACAACTCGAGTACAGCAATGCTAGAATCAGAATCAGAAAACTTTATTGATCCTGGAAGAAATTGTTTAGGTTATGTTTAGACTACACAAAGAGACAATATAAAATATGATGTCAAAATAAAAGTCATATAAAAACTCTGCAGATATATATGAAATATGCCATGCTATAAACACAACATGTTCGGGTAACAGGTCTTGGAATTGGCCATGTGCATTATACATTTCTGTAAATATTAATATGTTTGTACATCCAGCACTGATCTATGAGTCATCTTTAACCCACTGTTTTCTGACTATGCTATACTCTATACAAATATAGTTCAAAAACAGCTCAAAATAGTTAGTATAATATATAGTACACCACTAGCAGTAAACCATATTATACTATATTACACTTAAGTTGTTCATTCTTAATGATATAATATATACTGCACCACCAATACAGTACTATAATATACTATACAGTCATATGCATTACTAGACTATATTGTTCTGGACTGGACTGTATGGTACTGCACTATACTACACTACATTATACTTTACTAAACCTATATTTACTAAAATAGTTCACCATTTATGGTATTACATAATACACTGCTCATGGTATACTATACTACACTAGACTATACAATACTAAAATACTTTTACTTTATACTAAAACAGTAGTTTACCACTAATTGTATCCTATACTTTACAAAACTTTACTATAGAATTCCACACTTCACTACACTATATTATTCTATCATATACCACACTATAATATACTATGCAAAAACAGTTGGAATTGAATAATGGAATAACATATATTAAACCACTAATGGTGTGCTATACTATACAATACTACTCTGCACTATACTACACTATAATATACTATATTATACTATACTATACTATATTATGCTATACTATACTTTAAGAATTCACCATTAATGGTATGACATACAGTACATCACACCACTAATTGTATGTAATACTACACTATACTATGCTATAATAAAGATCTACAGTAACATAAAACCTCTCCGTGCAATAACATGTGACGAGGTAAAGAGGTGAGTGACCACAGGTTGCACTGTACTGGATGAGCTATAACAGTGTTGCAGGAGTGTGCAGGTGTAGACAGGTGTGCAGGAGATGGGACCTGCACACCTGTCAGGCCGGGCTGGAGTAAACAGCTACTCACTGTGAGCTGGTGGTCCTTGGACTCCCCTGTGTCCTTCATGGCCGAAACACAAACTTGCGAGTCGCTGAGAACTTCGTTGTTTCCACCTCACAGGTGTGTGGTCGCGAGCTCCAGCATGGCTCACGCGCCGCCGAACAGCTCCAGCACGACGCACGAGCGCTGAGGTGCGTCGGCTGATGCGCGCGTGCGTGTTCGGAGTAAAACGCCGTCAGTCTTTAGTCCTCTAGGTCTCAGCAGAAACTCGAGGGGCTTCTCAGTGTCCCCTGTGGTTCGTGGTCGTCTGTTTGTGGTGTCCCGTTCGCCGAGAGATCCGTGGATAGATGAGAGCATTCAAGACGCTCCTCTGCGCCATTCTCCGGTTAGACTGCGCCTCCTGAGCTCTCAGGTGCATCGCGCCCCCTCCCCCCCCTCACCTCAGACAGGCCCCGCCCTCTGCAACACGACTGGCTAACAGGCTACGAGCACCGAGCACCTGATTGGCTATAGGCTACAACGGCAGACAGTGAGTGACGGCTCTGCGTACTGCCATAATAAACAGAAAAATAATACACAACTAATGATACACTATAATAAACTGTACTGTACTATACTGTGCCTAGTAATTTAGTACACAAGTAACAGTGTATTGCAGTATACCAAATACTAATATAGTACACCAGTGATATTGATGTGCTACTTTAGTGTTTAGTATGGTAGCCACCACTCAACCAAACAGCCAACACAGTGCAGGTACCAGAACCTTGTTATAATATAAATAAATACTTAAATAGCACGCCATCATTAGTGGTGTTTTTCCTAATCATTCATTATCTATAATTTAGTTGTTTTTCACTCTACATTCTATGAGCAAAAGTATTGGGTCATCTTACAATTTCAGCAGTACTTTAATGACACTTTATTCTAATACATAGACTTTGTCCTCATTCATTTGGATGTATAAGGTCAGATGTTGGACATGAAGGCCTGGCTCACAATCGCCGTTCCGGTTCATCCCAAAGGTGCTGGATGGGGTTGCGGTCAGGGCTCCGTGTGGTCAGTCAGGTTCTTCCACTCTGAACTCCTCCAGTCACGCTTTGTGCATTGGGGCACACTCACGCTGGAACAGAAAGGTTTTCCCCAACGTTTAAAGCCTTGCACTGTACAAAGAGGATCAGCCCAAACCCCGAAACACAGGTGTGTCCCAATACTTTGTGCATATATTTAACTCTTCCAGATCCTCCGGGATCATGTCGTGGTTTCGGCTCCACCTGCTGGATTTGTTCTTTAACTGCGCTCGATGCCGGACAGCACTCTCCTGCCTCCAGCCAGAGATTTGTGCTCCAAAGCACCTCATCAGTGGCGGTTCTACACCAAAATTACCGGGGGGCCGAGGTGGGCAGTGAGTTTTTAGGGGGGCACGAACCCTGTGATTGGAAGGTCGAATCTTATTATGTCAATGGCACCACTTCACATGTTAAATGTGTTAAATACAGAGAAATGTTTTTAGTTTTAGTGTTGTGGCGTGCTCACAGGAAGCATAGCGTCATTTTCCTTTAAAAACAGGATGGCATTAAACCCAGCTTCTGGATATCCTGGATACATTTCATTTTGCTTTGTTTAACACTAATAGTGATACACCACACACACCTGATACAGCTCTTGATGGCCTTTAGCTTGAGGATGTTGGTAAAAGCTGAAGAGAAATACCCAGGAGGAAGATTAGTGACTGCTGCTAACCTTTCAGTTTGGTTTTCTAACATACTAATATATGAATATTAGCAATGGTAATAATAATAATAATAATATATTTACGGTACCCCTTAATCACAGTTCAGCAGTCATAACTTCAGTCCCTAATAATTGTGCAAAATTTCCCCCA
This sequence comes from Ladigesia roloffi, assembly GCA_037577295.1. Classification (NCBI taxonomy): domain Eukaryota; kingdom Metazoa; phylum Chordata; class Actinopteri; order Characiformes; family Alestidae; genus Ladigesia; species Ladigesia roloffi. The sequence continues at coordinate 33,593,836 of JBBKCR010000101.1, forward strand.
TGGAGTGTCTCAATTGTTCTCATGAATTTCATTTTGTTCTTCCTAAGGCCCTTTAATTTATTACTGTAAATTAAAATATTACTGTATTCATGTGCTTATCCCAAACAAAACAGCAGCACAAACCCAAGAAAATGCCCATGCATGACAGTACAGTCAATACAGGGGTAACTTCGTTATTTACATTCTAACACTGCAGAAGTTCAGTGTTGACAGTACAGTACGGATACGGCTTCATCTTTACATTTACCTTTGCTAGTTCAGTTTATAGTGTCTTTTTTATAATGTATTTCTCAAAGTTACCAATTCATAGGCAACTTTGATCTAATCGTTGAGTTTAGTGACTTGCTTGTGTAGGAATTGGTTTGATTACATCACTGTGCACCAGTGGGTGGGAAAAACATCAAGTAATACTGCATTTAAACCCATCTTCCACCACCATCAACTCAGCTTAGAAAACCTCGTTAATTCTGTTTTTGAATCATGATGTTTGATGACATCTTCTGTCCAGTCCCTGAATCTGATTTTTTGTTGGTGGTTAAGACACAGTGACCTACGTAAGAATCATTCAAGCAGAACAAAGAGCAACTAACTAAGTCCTGAACCAGTAAAGCACCAGGAGCAGATGGTTCCAGATAATCAGGTGGTGATCAGTATACTGGTGGTGCTGAATGCTGAGCGATTGGAACATCTTTATCTAGGCTCCTTTAGTCTTTAGACACTTTAAAGCCTGACGTGGTAACACATTTGTTCCCATTTCTTTCATTCAATCTATTCAATATGTCTAAGATAAGACAATTTGGTATTTACATTCTAACACTGCGGAAATTCACTGTTGATTGTATAGTACGGATACGGCTTTATCTTTACATTTACCTTTGCAAGTTGAATTTATATTGTCTTTCTCAAAGTTGCCAATTCATAGGCTAACAACAAAACAAGCACACAAATAATAAATTCATAATATATAGTATCTAACAGAACAAGGCAGACAGACACATAGTCATAACACAAAGAGAAATGATGTGATTCTTGAATTCAGAAAGAGAAGAATTTCTGAGCAATGACTTTCCTGGCATTTATTAGGAAACATAAATATGTTACAGAACGCATATTTGGACATGAATGCATGTTAAACACATGTGACTGCAGCAGGGATCAATTTCCAATTCAGTTTTGTCAATAAACTACAACCTACGATGACTTATTTTCATGCAGCACAAATGATAAATACACCTCCTGAACTGATCCTGAATTGAGTGAGGTAATCCCAACCTTGGAAAGCTGCTGTGAACAAAATAGAAAAATGTGCAAAATACAGTGCGGTTAATCAGCCGTATTCACCGTGCCTCAGTAAAAATGTATTCCTCAGCGGCGTGGGCTTGCAGGGTCTTTTTTTCTCACGGCTTCTCCTCACACACCTCTTTCTCCTGAGGGACAAACAAACAGTGTGGCTTGAAAAACACAGCATCTGGTCATAAACTGCACAAGAATGGCACATAATGGCAACGTTATGTTTCCTGCACACTCCAGTTACTACACTGTTCCGTAAATATTTGCTGTGTTTTGAAGTAATTGCAGTTTCCTATGTAACTGTGTGCACACAGCTGTACACAATCAATAACCCCCACTTGATCCTTACATACAATGTTTTATGTCAATTAACAGTCCACATAAAACATTGTATGTAAGAACCAATTGGGGTTATTGATTTTTTTCCCTCCTTGTGTCTTACACAATGCCTTTATGTGACTGGGAGGCACATGTTGCTATACATAGAGAACCTGAGGCTTATCTTAGCGGAGCAGTGGAGCAAAAGAGGGCACAATCTGATAAAGCTAAACAAACCAGGGCAGTTCCATCTGACAGGTCACTATGGTGAGGGAGAAGACGTGCAACAGGAACAACAACAACCGATACCTACCTTCCATTCTCCTCCAAGAATTATAATCCTTTAACCACAAGCTTCCATAATACTGAAAATTAATAAGTGTTCAGTGATTTTAAATTGTAAAACACAGGTGGTCCTGAACCAGTGAAGAACCAGGAGCAGATGGTTCCAGATGATAGGGCGGTGATCAGTATACTGGTGGTGCTGAATGCTGAGTGATTAGAACTCCTTTATCTAGCCTCATTTGGTCTTTAAACACTTTAAAGCTTAACACATTAATAAATTTGTTCCCATTTCTTTCATTCAATCTATTCAATATGTCAAAGATAAGACAATTTGACTGGAATAAAACAGTATTTTTGCACCAACAAGCGAAGCCAAACTTGAATTAATGAAGGGTTTCTCAAGAATTCTGCACTGTACTGTATGTCGGAGCTCGAAATGATCATGTATCATATCATAGTGTGCGATCTCTTTATACAAAGATAAGACTGTAAAGCTGCTTTTATCATTCACAGCCCTTGTGCAATTAACGTTCTCCATCGCTGACCTTGTCTAGCCCGTTCTCTATTTTCTCATCTTTCCCCTGTTTCTTCATCTCTGCTTCCACACTCTCATAGAATTCTTTCTCTGCGCGGGCCACCAGCTCCTCGGCACTCTCCTCTCCCTCTCCCTCTTTGGTCTCATCCTCTTTGCTCTGTTCTGAGCGGCTGCGCTCCTTCAGACGCATCTCCCTGTGACGAGCCTCCAGGATCTTCTCCCGCTTCGTCTCGCGCTCAAACATCTGACGCCACAAAGGAGCACACACAAACAAAAGTATTTGTTGAAGCACGCCCCCTTATAGTCATGCATGAACACACCACAGCACACATTGTGAACAATATTAAATACTTTTCCTGCATTAAACCCATTCAAGTGAATCAGTGGGCTGCCACCCATGCAAGAACAGTTTGTGAGGAGATCACACTTAGTGGTGCCTCTAGCAGTCCTTGGATTCAAACCGACAGCCTTCTGATTCCATGGACAACTCCCTAACAACTAGGCCACCATTTACACCGCAAGCATCGATGTGGTCCAACCACTTCTAGACTCTTTCTGCATTGTTAAAAAATGTTAATAATGATGCTCTTATATGTATATATAGTATAGTGGGGTTTTTTGGATTCGTTACATTAGAACAGTTTTCTAATTCTGATTCTGACCTCCTTGTAGTGGTTAATTCTTTACATAGTTTGTAACTGTTGTCATTAATATATTCTATTTGACTAGACCCAAATTTCTTAACAAAAAGAAAATGTGAATACTTCAAAACAAATAGAAAGTTGCATTAAGAAATAGCCAGTGACATAATGTAAGTGATGAAATTACACGAGTTTCAATTTTTTAGTTAAATACTATACAAACATAGGTGTGTATTTGTGTATTTTTTGCATTAGTGTGTGTTGGGCTCACCGCTGTAGCCAGTGCTTTCTCGTTTTTCTGGAGAGTGCAAAGGCCTGGGGAAATCTCCAGCAGCGTGGCCGTGCCCAGCTGTGAGCCACAGGCCAGAAAACGCCCGTTATCCTGAACCCGCAGGCTGTACAGGGCCTCATCACACACCTAGCATAACCAACACATGCTTAACACACGCAACCGTACTTTAGAAATCAAAAATATGATTACGTTACTTTTACAGCAAAACAACTCAAATAATAGAAATATAAATAAAACTTTTACATACATTCATAAAAAGCTACACAAAAGCTAATAAAACTATATACAATTTTCATTTCAAGTAATCTTAATTCAGAAATATTCCTTTAGTTTAAGAGTTAAGACAGAAAGTTGAGGGAGTGTACTTTGAGACTGAGTGTCGGGTCGTTCTGCTTGAACAGGAAATCCCAAACATCTAAAGTGCCGTCCATTTTAGTGGTGAAGAAGACAGAAGGTCTGACGGGGCTCCAACATCCATCTGACAGGTAGGACATGTGGTATCTGCAAACATAGAGAACAGTAACGCACAGTTTCCTACAATTAGAGTTCCAATTATATAGCTAACATTAAATGTAACATGATTTTTTCAGGTAGTACTTTCATTTTTGTCTAGAAAAGGGAAAAGTCTTCATACAGCCTAGACACAGGACTCTGAAATTATATACAACACCATGCAAAACTATTAGGCACCTATGGAATTTTTTAAAAACCATCAATAAAGTGTATTTATGCTAGAAAAGGTAACATCATAATAAATGCAAATAAACAATAAGGCAGAAATACTTATAAACATAAGGTTTTTTTTGTAAAAGTATTGTGTGAGCTGGAGAGAAGAACACAGATTCAGTCCCAGATTCCACCTCGGTTCATCCAGACGTTGTTTGGATTGTGAAACTCCATCAGCAGCTCCTGATTTAATTTAATGAAGGACTGATCGAGTCAAATCAGGATTCAGATGAAATTACAATAATACTAGACTTCCACAAGGACACACTAATATACTGAACATCACTATTTACTGTAGGATGATCTTTGTTGTCAATTTTAGTTAAATTGTGTGTATTTAGTAATATCAATATGAAAAACATAGTCACCTAAGCAGTTATTAAAATTTATTTTTGTAGGTGTGTGTATATATATTTATACTATAGAAACAACATATACACTGCAAGAGTTTGTTAAGTGGTGCGTAAGGCTCCTTACTTGGTCCACATGATAGAGGATTCTCTAATGTCCTCGGACCAGATGCGGGCTGTCCAGTCAGCCACGGTCAGGAAGTTCTTGGGGAAGAAGGGGTTCCTTTGAAGAGCATAGATGGGTCCATGGTGTCCACTGTAAGTGCATACGATCTTCTCCGCCTGAGTTTTTGCTTTACGGTTACATGAGACCACCAGCCCCTGCTCAGTACCAACCATGAACTTTGTGGGCTGGTAAAGAAAATTAAAGCCTTCAGTGTTCAATTGAGCTGAGCAGTGGTCACTTATTGTGCTCCTGTAAAGACAGAATCTTACCATGGTGGTTTCAAACTCCAGTGAAATGGCCCCCAGTGCATTATCCAGTTTCCCCTTCTTGCTGGGGTCCAGCACCAGTCTCTCTGTGGGCTCACTCATTTTACGAATGTCCCACCACAGCACCTGATTAAGTATACAATTCTCATCAAATTTTTACCTTTTTTTTAAACAGTCCTGGCTAACGTTTTCACTGTTAATTGTCAAGTAAGTGAGAACATATTTAGAAATAAATATATATTAATGATTATATTTTGAATATTTATATAACATACATAGAGGGTTACATAGAAGGTTTTGCCTTAATAATTTACTGAAAATTGAAATTAAATGTAATATTATTTAACGGACATACTGAAATTTCTTCAGACATTTATCTGGTCAGAAGTTTCTTTAGATTGTTAGATCAGCTGTCAGCAAATTCTTTTTAAAGTTTAAAAAGTTTTCTTGTAGTTTACATCAGAAACTGGCGGCGTTTCTCAATGTCAAGGAAGGATCCTCGGAAGCCAGAATTTCGAGGATGCTACGTCATCGACATCCGTCGAAG